>JAKWJA010002059.1:0-71908 GCA_027704765.1 Solanum habrochaites
TATAATCTCTTTCCAATTTTTTTTCTCCAAAATCTTACCACGTACGCTAACTTGCGTGACATTATTCAAGTCCACCAAACCTATTCTGGCATCTCCCCTACTCATATGCCTCGCCAGTAATGCTCTAGGCTTTTTTTTTAAACCTCACTTGGCGAACTCAGTTGAGTCGCCCATTTCACCTTTGACCCAAATCATCGAATACCACCCTATTCACCCTCTTAAAAGCATTGTTTTTGCATTGCCACACCACTTAGGGTGGATGGTTGGCATGAAGGACCCTCGTGTTCATCCTCAACATCACCTTATTTACTATAGTCTACCGACTTTATTAGTAAACAAAGTTATAATGCCATTGTCAATATTGGATGAAGGTCGTACTCACTTATTGATATTCCTTCATTGTTTGCTAGCAAGCAATGTGTCACTTTGACTTTTTTTTGTAATTTTGGTCAGTTTTTCAAACATTACTTTTTTTGTCCAATTGAACCTTCACTAGATGGAAATAATCATTCTATTAAAGGGACACACTCCCTTAGGACTGAAGACGCTAATGATGAGCTCAATGACTTACATTGAGTTCGAATCTACCATTCATCATTTGACACTTTGAATGCCTCAAAAAAACATTCAATAAAATGTTATGGATTAATGAGACAAATAAATAGTATGTGAAAACATTCATTAGTCATATTTCAATATTTTAATTAACTGTTAAATTTATTAAATATCATAAGGTAATTGCCCAAACCACAGGAGAGTAGGCCTTTATATTACTCTATATCATTAGTGTCAAGTTATTGTGAAAATTCATGGATCATCAATCATGTTTTATGTTTTGGGACTTCATTTTTTTTACTTTTACACAAAATTAATTTGTACCCCTACTGGATTGACACCTTCGAGTATTGAATTATTGATTTGGAAAATTTATGTTTTTCAAGTGAAGTTCGCTCCACTTGAATTTCATTCTTTTATTTTCATCAAATTTTTTTGTCTACATTCATTGACATATATTCAAAATAGAGTCTCACACTTTTATAGATTAAAATAATAAATCTAACTACATAAATCATAATAGTTATCTAAAAATTAAGAATATAAGTACATGTAATGAACTAGATATATTGTATATTAATATTCTAAACCTAAATGTATATCTCTATTTGGTTTGTCAATACATACAGATTGTAACTATTAAAAGTAGTTAAATATAAGTGAATATGGTAGGATATGAGGAAGATTAACTTCACTCTCGAACATTTAACCCCGAATCAAGCATGATTCTCTGAAACATAGAATCAAGCATGTAAAGTAGAACGCCCACACCCTTATTTCATGTTACTCACTCGTCAAGCAGATGTGTGAGATTGAGTTTAGGATTCCACACGCTGAGCTGAACCCAGGTCAAACCAAGTCGCCACATATATTAATAAAAATAAATGTTGGAACAACCGATTCTTAAATTAAACCACAATTAATGACTAAAATCACTTTTAAGTAACATTTAAACTAACAATTAGCAATCCCTTCCCCCCCATAAACTAAATCAACCAATACCACATAATTACATCCCAAGAATTGGAGTTTTAGCTAGACATCTTAAAATGGTAAAATCCGTTACCAAATTGATTATCCATCTACTAGGTAAGCACAATTTCGTTCTTACACTCCTATTCGAACAATCTCAAAAACCCACTTCAAATTTCTCAAAAGTTTTCAAATCTTCAAAGCTTAGGAAAAGCTTGAAAGCAACGTCTAAGTCATCCAAACTATGAATACAATATTCCACCCCTATTAATGAAATTCCTCCTAGGATATAGCGTTTTGTCAAAATGTATTTATAGTCACCCTACATTGGTTGTGTGAGATCTCACTGGCAAAATAATTGGCTCACCAGTCCCACCTCCAGCAAGCCCGACCTTTGGTCGCTTTCATCGCTTTTATGCCTTAACATTCAGCTCCTCAAGGTTTGTAACTTAAGCGATCCACCTTTACATCATGAAACTATTTACCTATCTGACGATTGCTCCTTTCCATTGCTTTTCTTGTTTTGTTCCCTCATGTCTTTGCACAATTGAATTTTAGGCGGTTATGTAGACGTTCGACGACTTGCCAATTGTACTTGGAGATCACCAGGATTCATTTCTTTATTTTTACAGCTCACCCTTCTTTTTTCCTTTTGTAATTAAGTATCCTTGCCTGTTCCTCAATATATTCCCACCCTAGAAATCAAGGGTTTTGGATTACCTTATTAGAACCAAAGACGCATTTGAGGACACTTTAAACTATTGAATAATCTTCCAAATGAGTGCCACATCTCGACTCATCAACATCCTCAACTTACCTTATTGCTCTCTTCCTGACGACAATTAAAACTAGTTTAGTCGTTCCAAAATGAATTTCTTTAAATAGTTCTACATAAGACATAATCATGAATGCACACAACAAGACTCAATTTACTCATGCAAGGATCAATCGTGCACTGAAAGATTCAAGTTGTGACTCACTATTACCAAAGACTCTTAAGTTCACAATACTTGCTTCAAATGGAAGTTCAGGTTCAATAAAGGTACTCAAATTCCCTCATAAACTACCGAATATTGCCATATCACAAATATTCATTCTCAACAAGTTATCGTTCTGTGAGACATATACCGTCACCTCATACGAATGAACACATCCTTTATGACTTCACCCATAGGTTTTCCTTTATTTTCCAATCAACCTTCACTTCAGCTCACTCAAGATAAAAATAAAAGGTTTTCAATGCTTGTAACGAGACTGAGTGTAAAGGTATGGTCATTTAGGCTCAATGCGTGATAACCTCATGAAAAGTGGTATGAACATCGGTTTCTTTTCTTTTCTTCAACATTTTCTCTTTTACTCAAAATTCACCCCATCATCAGTTCCAATGGAACGCGGACACCCCATTTTCTTTTGCACCTTTTTCATTCTTTTTCTTCTCAATCTCCTCTTATTTTACTTCTCTTTCCATTTTGGGTTCTGGAGAATTCTAATCCTTTCAAAACAATTGAAATAACAGTGGCCACTTCTTTGCACTTCTTGATTCACCTGTCTCTCACAACCAACACCCCAATTTTGGCTTTGGCATTGAAACAACCACACTCATGAGGATTTTGTGTGAATAGATAATAAGGGTGTCTCACAAATTTTATCATGTAGCTCTTCAAGGAAAGAATATGTCATAAACGTATTTCAAGGCACACCGTTCACACACTCACAAGGTTGGACACAAAAGAGGTGTATGTGAAATTGTTTCTCTTTTCAAAATGGTTGTCTAAGATGTTTCGTGAGATTGCATCACTTAGTCAACAAGGAAAACAAGAAAATTGTAGGTGTCATCATACAAGGTTCCCAGTAAGCTCATCACTCAAGGCATTATAATTAATATCAAACAATACTCTAAACTTTCACTGGTGTGTAATGTTCATCACAAGAGACTCATTCAATAATTGGCTAGTTACAATGAGATGCACAAAGTTCATAGATTGTCTATGAAACTTCATTTGGCCTCATCACAGTTGTGCCTTCATTTTTTTTTTCTATAAGAGAACTATTCAAATCATTGGTATAGATCATAATCGATACTCAAATTTGCACAAGAACAACCACAATCACATACAAGCATGGCAAATTTTAGAAAGGGTTAAAAACTATTAATATTCAAAACAAGGAGCCATAAGCTAAAACAATATTAAAAAACAATTTAAACTAAACCAAATAGTATATACAAAGAATAGTCAGAAAAGGTTGAAATTAAAATACTCCCCCCCCTCCCCACAAGTAAAATTTTTGTTTCCTCAAATTCAACAAATACCTAAAATGTTACTAAGACACGCATAAAGATTGGCGGTAAACATGGTCCTTTCCTACAACCTCATTCCATCTACATAGGGGCATTAGACAGGTGTCAGCACCGCCCCCCCCACCCCCCCCCCCCCCCCCCCCCAGCCCCCCCAGCCCCCCCCCCCCCCGTCCCCCCCCCCCCCCCCCCCCCGAGAAAAAAGAAAAAAACAACCCCCCTAAGGCCCAAACCCCCCCCCCCCACCCCCCCCCCCCTCCCCCCGGCCCCCCCCCCCCCTCCCCCCCCCGCCCCTCTCCCCCGGTCCCACCAATTACACTATATTCAGCCATGGTGTTGTCTGCCAATGAGATCTGTATGACTGATTCAATCATAGCCTCGTAAACCTCTATAAGGCCCTTATGGGTAGCTTTTTCATCAATACCAAGATGCTCCTTATCAAACTCAACCCCGAACTCGGCAGCAACTTCCTTGTCAACTCGAATCTCATCTCTAATGGTAGCTGGAGGCATATCTATATTAATTGGAATTTGAGTGATGATCCACAGTCAAAAAATCACGGACATATATGTGAACTTTGGCTAGTTCAAATCCCTCTTTAGCTCAGCAGCCGTTTTTTTAGAGTCATCACCTCATAAGTGGCCCTTGGCCTTTCTCACACACCATTTTCATGCCTCAAGGGAATCAACAAAAACACTAATAATATAGGTCTCTCTCTATAATCCGAGGACTTATGGTCCCTCATCGGGATGCTGCACCCACTCTGCAAGAAAATGGACTCTAGCTACCGCCATCCGTATAGGGAAGCCTTCGCTGAGTGGGTGTCCACATAAGCAGCCAACAGACACCAACATAGGTACAAGAAGTGAACGAAGTAACTCTCCGTGGTCATATAAGTGGAAACCCCTAGCTATAAATAGATCCATGTCCAGGTCCGAAGTAAGGCATACGCACATGCCGAGTATGCCGCAAGAGCAACAAGTCGGAAACTCCACAGGGTCTGACTTCTTCTTCGGTTCAAGATGTGGGAGTATAAATATGTTGGTGATTAGTACTTGAAAAGGGATAGATGTTTGGTGCTTCTTGACCCTCGTGGCCATTTCATGGCTGATGATCATACCAAAATTGATGCACTTCCTTAATATTATTAACCTGAGACATGCGTCTTTATATGGTAGAGGATATATTCATTGTGACATGGCATAAGGCTGTTGCTGATCAACGCAAACCAGTACCTAGATGCAATGTTGAAGTCCTTCTTCTGAATTGGCACTGCAGTCTCGACCCAATTAGAACTGCACAGATAATCCAACCATTGATTATAGTCTCCAAAGGCTTGGTCTTTATCATGTATTCGTAATCATCAGCAATGTTTGCAGTGTACTCCAATATAATATATATGTTGTCACACTTTACATTCTTACCCATGACTAAAACATAATCAACTTGTTTCAAAGCTACAACTTTCCTCTTTCCTTAAGGTACTAGGGTTCCGTAGGTTGTGTAAAACTCCCGAACCCAATCGGGAATGTATGGGACACTAGGTTTGTGAAGATTTGGAACTTATGGGACTTCAAACATCTCCACATGTATGGATATATTTCTATTACTCCATTCATTGAAAGACTCTTCTCTTCTATGATTATCTTCAGTCGCTCTCGACATTAGTGTGTTAAATGACCGAGTACGTAAGGACAGCACCCTGTTGGCCGTGGGACCTAAGCATTAGGTTGAATAAGGTATGCCGCAGTAGGTCCAGTCTCATGCCCTGTGATGCCTTGATGGATCATCAAATCCTCTTGGATCGTACTCCAAAAGCCCCTGTCAGGCAACCCATCGTTTATCATCCTTAGGCTCAAAGATTGTACCCTAAGGGTACTGGTGCTCACCTTCACTCTTAGAAGTGGTGAGGTAAGTGGCATATACTCCATCACTATCGGAGCTGACTTCCAGAGATGCAGGAACAGGTGCCCTTCCATTCCCTTTGCCATTCCCATCTATGGAAGGATGTTTTTTTTTGCCTTTTCCCAGGATGTAGTTTCATCCTCATCTATGGTGATTCCCTTTGATCTCTTGCGGGTCAGAATGTCTTTACCTACTACTTTTGTTTTATCCACATTTACAAAGACATCGTAGAATGTTAGAAACAATTCAAGAAAAATACAAAAAAAATAAGATATACGAAGACTCGCTGCACCGATCAGCAGTCGTCGACTCACTTTGTATGCTAGATAAGGCTACCGAACAGGATTAAGCCATAAACCATTCCATAAATATAAGTTGGTCGATGCATGGAAGGACCTTTGATGATCGACACATTATTTGGTTACACACGATTAGCCCTCCAAAATTAAGTGTATTTTAAGAATTAGGGCCTTAAAAGTCAATCAAATAAATGTCTGTTGTTGATTCACCGAGTGCCACCTCGGAAATTCAAGCTTCTCGCCAATAGTTACCAACCAAAATAATCAAAATCCATGAACTTAAAGTCCATCAAGGTAGGTGGATTCGGTGAATCGTTGAGTGGTTCGGGGAGCTTGACCAAGTTTGACAAACTAGCCAACGTGGCCAATTGCTCTCAACCCAACTTCCAAAATTAACCACGTTTCCCCCGAAAACAAAATCAAACTATACACTATTTTCAATCCAAGGCCCCAGACCACCATATGTACCCCTGACCCACCGGCTCCGGGGGGGTACTCGACTTCTCCTGTTTTGAGAAAATTGTCAATTTGACAACTTCAGACCTTAAGAATGACATCAAACCGGCCTTCACATTTGAAAACAAGTCCATGTAGCACCAATTGTTGGTTACTAAGACTTCACCCGACTTGACTAAACAACAATTAACCACAACCTAATAATTTATGATCAATTTTAAAGCACAAAATTTAGAAAAGAAAAATTTTAGGGCAGGTTCAAACTAGAAACACCAAGAATACAACCTTCATGATTTAACAATAGGTCCCATCAACACTCATAAACCAATCAATTGCAAATGAGTATAACCGCTATTTACAAATTTGGGGTTCGGAAAACCAACCTTTAATGGCGATCTTCTTATTTGTAAGCTCTAGGAAGCAATGTATCTAACTCTTAACAATAGAACACTGCCTAAAGGCGGTAATGCAAGTATTGGCTAATATAACGAGTGCATGTGTGATTGTAAATTTAGAAAAGGTCATCGAAATGAAAGATCCAAATTTTAAACCTAGGACTTTTGAGAAACTCATGTCCAGTTCGCAGCCCCCTTTGGTGATGTATTTTTCTCACTGAATCCCCCCCCCCACACCACCGATAACATGCCGAGAGGTTATTTATCTCATCGAGTTTTACAAGACCTTAGTTAACCTGGAGTCTAAATGATACACAAAATTTAACTCGCCAACCTGTTCGGTGATTCGCCGACTTGTCCATGGGCATGCCAAGTTTTACAGACTCCAACATGAAATTTTCCTGAGTGCAATGACTGTCCAAGTGGGGCTCGCAACGTCTTTGGCGAGTGACTGACTGGAAATTTTGCTCACCAAACTACACTTTCAAACACATTATACACTTCAACGGCACAATCAACACACGATATTGCAGAAACAAAAATAAAGTAATAAAAATTGGGGTTGCCTCCAAGAAGATCTTAGTCAATATCATGGCATGAAACAAGTCACCACTGAAACATCATTCCTCGAGTTTGCCATAGTGTCACTAGGAAGTCCCTCATTTTTTGTGGGGGTAGAGATGAGAATATATCAACCATTTGAGTCTTCGGTAGCTAAATAAACATGGAATGAGAAGTAATAACTGATTCAGCATTGAGACATTCTCTTTTATCTCTTTTAATTTTCTGTCGTGTTCTAGGAATAGAAGTTATCGAATAAAAGTATCATTAAAGTCAGGGTGACATGGATTTCATATGAGGGTTTTGGTTTTGATTATTAGTGTAAGACCCCAAAAATGACTTAGGTGAAGCTAGATCCTGACATGGTTGTCATGATGGTAGAAGGTCCTAAATTTTCTATAATGTGGTCTAGAGGGACTGTCTAAGAGTTTAGGTGCATTGGAAGTCAAACGTCAAGGGACGACCAAGACGTTCGACGACTAAGTGACCTATGTGCCTCATATGTGATTTTATGTGTTTATATGTGTTTCATGAGGTTATAAGGTTTTTAAATGAGTTATTATGGTGTATATAGGTAGTGTTTCAATTTCCGTGAAGTTTGGAGGTCAAACATCCAAGAACATCCATGACATTTGAAAGATTTGCTTTGAAACGACCTTGTGTGTCTATGTATGTTTTGTCAAGTTTTACATGTTAGTTTTGGATGAAACTCCTGTGGTAAGTCCTAAACTGGTATAAAAACATATTTGGATTGGAAACTTTCGGGTAGGACTCCATGTTTTACCCACAAGGGGCCCTAAATAAAAACCCAAACTTGGAGCTCAACTCTGCCAGGCAGTGGCAATAGACTGAACCAAACGACGGCCAGTCGATGGATATCGTCAATTGAGCCACTTGTATTTCAGGTTGAAGAGTTGTCGGTGCAACCCACGAGACCCAATCGACGTGGCGTGGGTGAGACCATGGACCGTCGATGATGGCGTTGATGGCCTGTGTGTTTTCGTGCATGCTTTCTGTTAAGTTGAGGGGTGAAGTTGTAAATTCACTCAAAGCCCTTATAAGTCTTTGGATGGTTGTTTTAAGTGTTTATGAATATTTTAAGAGTATGTAAGTCATTAAACTCACATTATAACCCTCACACCTAAATCAAAACATATTCCCTCCAAAAGTTCCTCCAAAAACCTCCATGTGAGTTCAAGGTGAAGATGAATCTTGAAGATGGTTCTTCAATGGAGTTTCATATTAAATTATCATTAGGTTCTTCTAAAAGGTATTCTAGTTCTTTATATAAAGGTTGCTATCACCTTAGCGCAAATTTCAAAGATGATTTTCAAAGATTTCAAAAGGATGAAAAAGTCCAGTTTCTACTCTAAGTTTTGTGTTCTTCCATAAATGGTTTTCAAACATTTATATATGATGTTATTGATGTTTAATTTATGTTTTCCGATGAAATTCTCCATGAACAGTTGAAATTCACAAATCTCTCAATTTGACTAAAATATGGATTATGTGATCATGCTTTCAGATTGACAAATTCATCTGTAGATTGTTTTGAGATTTTGATATATGCATATATTATGTTTAATTGGTTTATAGTATGTTTAAATTTGATCAATTGAGTATTGACTATTCTTATATCTATTGAATCTTAGCCTTATTGAATTGATATTGACTTAAGGCTTGTGAATTCTAATGTAGTTTCTTATGGGCTACCTAATGATGCAATAATTGTATTCAATTGATATATAGATTGATGAGTATGTAATAAATTGACCTAGTTTCATTGATTTATTGATAAAATTATGTTGAATTGTTGGTTATGGCCATGGGTAAGGGCCATATGATATCGAATTGGATAATTTAACCTTGAAACTGAAGTGGTAAGATGGAGTGGGGGTATGCTGCCCTATTTCCTTTTATTTTTTGTTAATTAGACTTCAATTATGTTGCGATTGGTATGGTCCACTTATGGTGGCGGTGCTATGTGAATTGATGTGGCCTTGTCGGCGTTACTTTATGCATTATGATGATCATGGCCTTGTCAGCACTACTTGAAGTACTATGATGTTTTGTATAGTTGTTTTATGTGAAGTATGGGTATATCTATCTATTTGTGAAGCAATATGAAAGTATGTGTTGTTTGTATGTATGTTAGGAAATCATGTCGACTATGACTATGTGATTCTATGGGTAGTCTTAGGGTTGATGCATGATTATTTTTACTTGATTATATGAGTCTATAATAGCTATGTTGATGATGATATTATAGTGTATAGGATGACTTAAGGATGATAATGGTTGTTCCTATGTGCTTATAGAATGGCATGTAATATGTGTTAAGGTGAAGTATGTGGTGTCTTGTATTCGTTGACTTGTGTCCTTTACTTGATGCTTTTATGGAAGTGAATATGTAATCTCTTGAATTAGGATGCTAAAGTATCTTAGTCTTGAATGTACGAATGATATGTGAGATCTTGAATGATGTTCAAAAGATCCTTTATGTGAAACCTTAAACCTAGTGGTAAGGGTATGAATGTTGAGATCTAAAGCCGTAATGGTATCCTTCAAGTAAAGGAATGATGGACTTAAGGTTGATTGGATGGAAAAACATTATATCAAACCTTAGGAAAGTCATCTTGAGCTTCTTATCGCCATTGGAAGGTAGCCTTAAGAGGACCTCTTTGGTAGAGTAAATGTGATTGGGTTATGAACTTAATATGGAACCCAATTGTATGAACCTTTAATGTGAACCACTCTATCTGAATGAAGGCTAGAACCGATTGAGTATGGTAAGGGAAGTAGTTCTAGTTAAGAATGAGACTAGAATGCAAAGTATGCCCTTCTTATTCATGTGCCTACATGGGATGTGTCCAAGTTCTACCATTGGCAAGTAGAACACCCTCATCGGAGTAGGTTAGAACTCTGGATTCCATGTATTTATACAATGGTATATGTCAGTTATTGCCTATTCTCATCATATGGGATACCTACTAGCATTAGAAAAGTTCTATGAACTTTAGGTGGTGGTATGGGACGCTATCTAGACATTGCACAATACGCTTTGAAGGTGTTAGTGAGAGTCTTTAGGTCTTGTCTAAGACCATTACTTGAATATCCTTTTATGTGATGAATGTATCTTAATGAACTAATGAATGTAATGACTTAAGCTAAGAAAGTATTTTAAATGATGTAGTACTTGTCTAGAGTAATTAAAGGTTGTCTAATTAAGGTGTGAAGAGGGCATATGAATGGTCACTTCTTATTTACTAGATAAGGCGTACGAATGACTCTAGTTAGGGAAGGTGGTGATTATGTTGACATGATCTAAGCCTTAGGTAGTTTATGAATTACTAAGTATATCTGAAGAGGCAATCATGGACGTTATTACTTCTTCTTGATTGGTATTAAGTAAGTCTTTGATTGCCTTTGGAAGGAGAATGTCATATCCATCTATATGTTGTGTATTATGTGAGCTGTTCTATCCTAGGAAGGTTATAGGACTTTGAGGTGTTGTGCGAAGGGATGTATGGGAGGGTGCGATTACAACTCACGCAATTTGAGACTTAGAAACACCTTTGGTCGGGAGAATCTCATTGGTCTTATGTTAGGTCTTGTAAGTGTGTAGTGTCTCATCTTCATAAGTAGTATTGAAGGTCTTTTAGGATTCCTAGAGAGGTTTGTTGGCCGGGGTATCTCTTTGGGTGACTTAAAGTGAGTCTTAGACAGAGCTTTAAGTGGGATAAGTAAATGCTAGAAAATGTCTTAAAGTGAAGGAAAGAACTCACGAAAGTGTGAATTGAGTTCACTGTTACAACGAAGAGAGTGAGTTTATAGAATGTTGTTCCTAAAATGTGGCTTTTTGCTTAAATGTGTTATTATATGTTTTTAAGATGTTAAAATTTTGTCTTATGATTATAGTATGATGTTTTAATCGAAATTCGTGAAAATCATGTGATTTCTAAACGTCACTTTTCCTGGTTTGCATGGCTTCCATACTTAGTACATCTAATGTGCAACCCCTTATTTTCACTTTAGGACTAAAGTGTAGGGAAATGGAAGTCTTGGAGTGAACATGGAGTATGAAATGGTTCTAGGCCTGACATGAAGGTATTGGTGAGTCCTCATCGATTCGAAGAACAATCATGCACAGGTCCCATTGGTCAAGTCTTTATTATGTCTTGTATGAGAAGACCAAAGTGTTGTAAACTCCAAAATTAGATGGTTCAATAAGATTGTTGTAAAGAGTTAAGTTTTAAGTAAATGAAAGCTTCGCTGCGTATTTTTTAAAGGTTTAATTGTTTAAGTGAACGTCTTCAGCTTTGCGTATGTAATGAAAGAGTCTTTCGTGTCGTTTGAAAGAAACGTTTACATTCTTTTCCTATTTTAGAATGTTTATTATGCAATGAATTCTACGTGGAAAAATGAGACTTCATTGAAGTACTTATTTCCGTGTGAAGACCACAACGATGCTCTATTTTCTAGGGGTTGTACTGGGGGTTGTGAATGTGAAAATCAGCTACATAAAGTGGCAAACAATATGAAACAACAATAATGAGACATGTTCTTGGGATGTGATTCGATTATAGGCTAATATAGATAAATAGGTGACTTCAACTATTAGAAAATAACTATATAGTGAGTAAGCTAGGCTATAGAGGAGATAAAGTTTATCTTGAACAACTTACCCTAAATCAGGTTAATTTTTCTCGAACATCAACAAGCATGCAAAATAAGAACAATCCACACCTTAGTCCATTCAGTCTCTCGAGCTAAATTTGAGAGATTAAGTTTAGGAATCAATCTCTCAAGCTGAACCCAGGTCAAACCAATACCCACAGACCATGAATCAATAATTTTACTTTTAAAACCTCTCTCGAGCAAGCCAAAAACACAAGGGTAGAACTACATTTGCATCTACAATTCTTAAATCAAACCACAATTAGTGATTAAACTAACTTTTAGAACTGATTTAAACTAACAATTAACAGTACCCATAACCTAAATCATCCCATAATAACATAATCACACCCTAAGAATTGAGTTTTAGCTAGGCATTATAAAAAGTTAAAAACTGTTACCAAATTAATTATCCATCAACTGGTAAGAGTAAATTCTTTCTTACAATTTTCCAATTCTATGAATCTCATAGAAAAAATTACAATTCCTATAAAAGGAAAAACTTCAATTCTCCAAATCATAGGAAAAGCTACAAAAAACTTGTCTAAGTTCTAAATTATGACAAAATTATTTTGAAATTATGATAATTCCTCCATAAATAGATGTTCAAAAATGTATTTATATTTGCCAAAATTGTGTTGTGAAGTGTTACTCAGTGAACTAAGTAATTCTCGTCAAAACACTCGCAAGCCGCTCTTTAATCACTTTTGTCACTTTCTGCCTTGGCATTTAATATCCTTAAGGTTTGCGACTTCTGGCAATTTAGCACTGCATCATAGAACTATTCTAAGATCCGCCAACTACTCTTTTTCATCACCTACTTAATTTATTCCCTTAGATATAGGCACACTGGAAGATGAGGCATTTAGTAGTCGTTCGACGACTCGCAAAGTAGCCTTGGAGATCACTAGGCTTGTATTTCTTCATTCTTTTAGGTTTCTTTGTTTCTTTTTGCAAATTAGTGTCCTTAATTTGTTCGTCAATTCATATACCTGAAATCAAGGGTCTTATACAATTAATTTGCAAAATATGAACATTTGAGTACATTAAAATCTATATAATTAAAACCCTAAATGAGTCCAAATATCTAACTCATCAAACCCTTGTACATTCCGTTTACACCTCTCGTAAAAGAAAAAACTGTCGTACTTCAGCAAATTATTTTGCACTTTCCAATTTTATCTGAGTTAGGCACTTAAAAGTTTATATTGTAATCACCAAACTCGATCTAATAAACCTCATGACATTTTATGATTGTCCTAGGTCGTTGCTAGGCCAAATTTCGGTAGATGCTGGTCTAGCCTAAATATTTTAAGTCATTACCTAAAAAAATTTTCAGCCTTAACTTTTTCTTATGTGACTACAATAACTACCAGGATGGGTCATAACATATGACATCAATTTTGAAATATGAACATAATTATAATTTATAAGACTCGACGATTTTAATTCTCTGCACAAAAGTTGGATAAATCCATAAAAAAATGTCTACTATATATGCTAATGACATTCATAAACATAATTATCTACTATATTCAAATAATGACTTGTTATATTAAAAAATAAGAGTAAGGAGTCATCGTTAAGAGATTTTAAAACTGATATTAACTAAAACTAGAAAGGCAAGTAGGATAACATAATATACCAAATGGGCTATACCTGCCCACATGTTTAGGAGTTAACAGTACACATATGATATTATGATTTTGACCCCGTATTAACTTCTGATTTGCAGGTTTTTGCCATGCATTACTTCATAAAATCTCGAATCCCTTTATGTAAGAATTAAAAAATTCCAAACTGTTAATTAGTTTCATCCATTGCTGAGAGCGTTCCATAATATTTGTATATATAAAATAATATCTGAAAAATCCCATTATATAACAAATCAAACGTGAAGAATTAGACATTTACTTTATTGTATAGAGTCATGTAGGTGCAGTTAAAGTGAATAGGTATTAAAGTATCATAATTAAAAAAAGAAGAAGCAAGAAGAACAGAATCGAAAACTTAATTATATACTAGACCAGTTAAGTACAAATTACACCATAATGTTAACTTAAATCAAAACACTTACGAACTAAACAGTAAAACCGGGAGTTCAATATCAAAATTAAAGAAATAAAAATTATAACTATCCTACCCAATTTACATATTACTAGACATCATTACAGAAACCAAAACTTTGTCAAATAAGAATTGAAGGAGTTATTATCTTTATTATAGGTGAGTATAATAATAGATAATATTTTATTCCTCTAATATTTTACTTTACCATGGTCAATCACCATGTTTTTGCAACACCTCGAAATATGGAAAAAGGAGAAAAGGACCTTTTGGGGTTAATTATGGTCCCATCTATGATTTGTATATGCTTTTATAGGACATAAATGACAATTATAGGAAGATAAAAACAAGTTTTCAAAATTAACTCAAGTACCCCTTGTTACAGTTCACTAGGATGGCCTAATAGTCTTTATACAAGTAATAGACAGGTCTTGTAAGTAAGTTCTAGACTTAGTGATATCTTAAGGGGTAAACTATTTCCATTAGTCGTGTAGAATTTTTAGTATGTTGTTGATGACTTTTCCTTGAATATTTTATGGGATTCGTATACGTAACGAGTGGTGCTGACGTGAAAACTAAGATATTTTGTAAACAGATACTAGAAACTCATTTACAATAGGGATTGACTCCATATTTGGGTTTCAGAATTTGAATCCTTAACCCAAAAAATATGATAGATTTTGGCTTAGTTTTAGAGTGCTTTAAAGATCATCTTCCTGGCCTTAATGTAAGACAGATATCGGCCTATAGGTACTGATCTACTACCCTTCCACTATAACACTAGAGCGTTTAGAAAGTGAAACCGAAAGATTCTAGTTCTAAAATTAACTAAGGCATAACAAGAATGTAAGTAATCCATGCCTAGAAAAAAAATTTTTTTTTTTGGCCTCTAGAATGACTATAAGTATCTACCCATTCTAAGTTAGAAGTCTATATATAGGTGATAAATTGTGACATGGCAATTTCTTTATACCCGAGAGAGTTTCTACACTAACACAAAAGGTAACTGCTATATACAGAGTAACATAAGAGAGTGTATACCTTGTATATAACAATGCATAAAAATCTAAATGAAAGACTCGTAATGTACCGGTGACCATATCAGTAGAATCTTTGTAGTCGTGGCGAGCCTAGAGATCATACAATGTGTTCTAGATCTGACCACCACTTGTACTAGATGAGGAACCCTACTGAGTGGGGCAACCTTTTGGTGTTGCTGAAGTAGTAAATCGAGAACTTCTACCTCCTTGTCCTTGCCTAGCAGAAGGGAAATCCTTCCACCACCAACACAACCCTCTTTGCAAGCAAGACACTCATTCAATGGTTTTTTACCATACTTTGGGGAAAATTTTTGGAAACGTATGTTTACCCTGAGCACTCCCCTGTTGACTATGGCCCTGATGCCCTTCGCTTTATGATTTGCTTAAACTGGGGGCGAAGCACTAGTTGATGAAGGTTTTGGGTGAAACAACCCTAAAAAATGGTTATGCTAAGTAATGCTTCATGTGTCTAGAATGCCTACCATTAGACCAGGTTCACACGGATTGATACGCGTAGAACCAGACCTCTAAGCCCTTTCAACAACCAATCCAACTAACTTAGGGAGTTAGTTGATCTAGGAAAGGTTGGGTCCAGCCATGTAGGATTCCCGAATATGAAGATTTACCCGGATGAGTCTGTACAAGACTTACAAAAGGGGAAATCTTATGTTTGGAGGATCTAGGGGTAAATGGTCTTTTTCAGGATAAGGGTAGTATCATAATTACGTTAAATATGTAATTAATTATTTGGTTATTAAAGTGGAGAGGCATTTTAGGGAGAGAGGGAAAATTGGTCTTTGAGTGAAGTCTTACTCCACCTGGGTTCGAACCTATGTGGAAGCAATGATTTAAATTGTTTTTATTTAAATTGGTAAATTAACTTAATTAATAAATATTTATTAGCTGATTTAATCAAAAGGAAAATCATATTTTTTTAAATGTTTGAATGTCCTAGTTTGACTAGTCCTTACAATCCTAAACTATCTTGCACTTTTCACTCTCTCACGTCATACGTCATTTTACAATCACTCTCTTCTTGTTTTTTCACGTTTCTCTGCCAAGCAAAAACTACAATCCTCCCCCTTACTAACTTCCTTTCAAACCTGAAGAAACGTACACGAAAATATAGAAAAACAGCTAAAAAAACGCTTGGCAAAAGGGAGTATATTACCTCGCTTTTGTGTTTGAAGGTTACGGGATGTGGCATGATCATTGAGAAGATTTTGGGCATAAAGTCACGGTTTAAACTTCATAAAAGGTATGTGTTTTATTCCTCTTGGACTTTCCCAAGAATCCTTAATCTAACTAAACCTACTGCCGAAACCTGGGTAATGTTCCCCTTTTTCATGTTCCTGTCAACTATCTCCCAATGATCTAGGTTGGTGTTTTTGCTGGTAATGTAGGACACTGTGGTGGGTGATGATCTCGTGTTCGAGTATGTCTTTTAGTATTATTGCTTATATTTTTGTTGTCTTTCTCCCTCTGCCTGTCAGCCTGCCTGTCCCGTGTGCCCAGGTTCTTACTATGACTTTGAGGTCTCCCCTTTTAGCATGCTAATAGCCAAGAATGTATCGCGTTTTATGTTAAATTAGCGTTCCTAAATCGTTCTCTTCACATTGGGTGAAATGCTACAATTGTACTTTTTTAAAAAAATGACCCATTATTCCTCTAGCTTGTTTTAAGAACCCCTAACGAAGTTTAAGAACAATGCTCCAAATGACTTGTAAAATCTGCTTAAAACGTGGAATAAAGTTCAGAACCTGGAAGTAGACTGCAGATGGTTTCTGGAAATTTTGGGCGTTTAAACATAAAAAAAATAGGTGAGGTCTGTAGGGATCAAACCCAAGACCTCACTAAGGCATACCTTAACAAATAAATTACCAGGCAGGGCTTGAACTGGGCCTGAGGTTCTGAAAAATTTGCAAGAAAGGGAAAATAATAAAATGTTATTGTGGGGTTTCAATCCCACGACACGGAAGACACCAAGCATTTGTTTTAACAAAAAAAAGAAAGAGAAGTGAGAGACAAGGGATTCGAACCCGTGTGCCCTAAGTCGTTTCTCCCACTTAAAATGAACATAAATAAATGAGAGGAGTGGGATTCGAATCCACGTCCTCTGAGTAAACAGTGAAGGAGAAGAGAATATAATAAAAATAAAAAGTGGCTGTGGGGAATTGATACCACTACCCTTTGGCATTAGCAAAAAAAAATGAGTGAGGGAAAAAAAAATAAGGGGGGAGGGAAAATTAATTAAGTAAAAGTATGGGGTCGTGGGAAAGATCATCAAAAAAAAAAAAAAAAAAAAAGCCACCACCCCTCAAGCAATCGCAAAGAAAAAAAAACTAATTCCTAGAAGAAAGATCAAAGGGAAGAATTAATGTAGCAATGGGGATCAACCTGGATCCCTAAGCCGAGGATAAAGATATGGAATTTAAGGAATGGCTAAGAGTTGTTCAAGGGATTCGAAACGGGTTCCCTTGCCCAAATTCCGTACTGACATATAGTCTTACGTGATTAAATCATTTGGGGGAATATGTCTCTAAGAATTAAAATTGAACTTTGGTATACCTTACAGATCATAATTCTTTACCACATAATTTTTTGGGCATTAATGAATCACTTATAACTTTTAAAAAAAAATTGGAATAGACGCTCATGGCTTTTATTAACTCCTAAGTCTAGCATCATTTGAAGGAAGTAAAACTCTAAGGTTTATTGCTGGAATGATATAACCCAGAAAATGGTTTTATGTAGAGTGTGAAACCACTAAAAGGGCCAAGTGCATGGTCATCTGATAAATGAACATTCACGCATAGGGGTGAGTAATTATGAAGACAATGTGCTAAAGTTGTATGAATGTGTGACAAGCTAATGAGAGAAGGCTAAATGTAACATATAAATCCATTCAAATGACCCTAAGTAAATGTTACGAAAAGTTCTCACCTATGAGAGTTAAAGTTGTAATGAAGAGACCAGTCTCTATGAACCCTCTTAAGACAGTATTGGGTTAATATACACGTAATCTGAACGATGAGATGAAAACCATCTATTGATAATAGATAGCCTTAGCCCTGAAAAAGCCCAGCTGTCCATGACTCTGAGTTGAATGTAATGAAACTTATACTGAGCACCGTATAGACTAGGCTATGAGCCGGTGATGACCTTCTATAAGGGAGGCTGGAGTTCACGTAACCTCTCAGGATATGAGATTGCTGGCATGCTGGGTTAGATTTCTCTTTATATCTCCTAAGTCTTTTAACCTATACTTCTAATATGGGACTTACGGGGCTCAAGTCCCATGTACGCTAGCGCATATTTTGAGTCACTTTTGTTTGGTTATTTCCACCTCATTTTGGTATGGCTGGAACACTAGTGTTCATGATGCTCACATGAGTCTATGTCGGTTTAAAATTTAAAGTTCCCCATGAATAGTGCCGGCCTCATGATGCCCATAATGAAATGAATGATAGCAAAGGTGTTAGTATTACGCCTATCAGGGATTGTTCGCTAGACGTTAAGAAATACACTAGGTATTCTTGATCATTGAACGCGAACCCATGAAATCTTAAACTACATCCTAGGTATAGTTGGTGTTTACACTAGCTATGTAATTTATGAATGAAAGTACGTAAGAATGAGTGAAGCAGCCTCTGTGTTTTGCGAAAAAACTGCTCCCTTGTGAGGTACCGATGAAAGTTTAGCCCGCAGTGTATGGTAATCTTGATATCAGTCCATGAGTCTTTAATTATTTGCATATGAACGAAGCATTAAACGATGTTATGTTCTATATGCACAGATATGTGCTATGTGTAATTGATGTATATTGATGTCAATATCATATATGAATCGTGATGCATGTTACACTCCAGGCACTGACTTGTTCCGAATCCACCGGTCTAGTCCATTGAATTGACCTTTCACCAAGCAGCGGTGCTGTGAGGAAGAGCTAGTCGTACCATGCACATGTCCCTTCGTGTGTGCATTGCAGATACCCATACTTGTAACAAGTGTGTCTATCCCATACAATATCTACTTTTACGGTGGCAGGCCGCAATGATTTAGCGCTTACGGCACGACGTTCTACGCTATCCAACGTGGGGGCTTCATCCGGTTGGTGGTCTTCATGCTTCAAAATGACTACTGTTTATTAGATATCCTAGATGTAGGCTTTAGTAGTGGAGCCTGTGCCACTAGTCTTTCGAATTCAAATTTCTTTCATAGTTTGTATTGGTGCGTTTTGGGAAAAATACATTTAATGCAATTATGAACTATTTCTTTCATTTTATGATCTTAATATTAGTTGGTTGATTGTGAAAGATTATGAGTTTAAGTGTATTATATGAATGTTACGTAATAGAAAGTTCAATTTTTCCCCTAAAATTAACCTAGATGAAGTTTTTATGATGTATGTAGGCTTGTCTGTGACTTCTGAGAGGTCAATGACGCTGGTTTCCTCTGGGGTCTAGATTCCGATCGTGACATTGGGGTTGCAGACCTTTGCTGACATTGTGAGAGATTTCCACCACTCGATCTATACTAAAAGTATTCATAATTCCCTATTCTAACCTTCTAATTGTCATTATCAATTTCCCTAATGTCATGAGCCAGACCGTCGTGATTGTAACTAACACTAACCCTCTGATGGGAGAACCATTAATAAAATCCAATCAAACAAATTTTATGAAAACTAAGGCATATAAAGATATAGAAGCAAGTTTAAATGACAATAGAAATATGGTGTTCCCATAAACTACAAAGGTTTAAACAAATAACAAACCAAACTAATGCGGAAGAACAACTCCTAGAATCTAAAAGTCATTGTACAAAAACACAAACTCACGTCAAGTTCTAAGAGCAAGAGTACAACCCAAAAACTAACAACTCTTTAAACAATCCCTGGTTCTCTTGTCGTCTTTTCGTCCCTGGCTGGCTTTTGCCTATTACCATCTTTCTGGTTGTTGTCATGGGCGGGGGGGGTCCCTGTGCCCCCTAAACGAGTGGACTTTAAACAAGAAAGACCATGGGTAAGCCTGAAAGAATTGCTCACCTTGTTAATGCAAATCACGCTCAATAGTACCTAATTGAGCTCCTACGATAGCCCATGGAGATGCCCTGTCATGTCCAACTTCGGAGAGCAGACCCCCTAGACCTAATCACGGCGGCACCCTTGAAGAGGACTAAGACTGCCCTTTAACCATGCATCATTTACATTCCTAGTAACTGTGTCGTGTGGCAGAAATTAAAACTTTCAACTACACTCCATCATGAGCGTTTACTTAGACCTCTCAGCTTACGCATAATATAATCATATCCGAGTATATTAAACCTTCATAGAATATTTACATAGTCCTTCTTATTTTTAGGAACATAGATATAAAGATCATAAAGAGTCTTAAAAGTGTGTAATCCTATTAAACGCATCTAAACGGAGTCATATCAGCCCCCATGGATAACAACTTACCCGAATGGTAGAAACCCACTTAGGGCTTACAATAATCTTGAAAACAACTAAATAAAAATATTGTATTTAGACTGTAACGAAGTCACATAGCTTCAGTTATAGAAAGGCAACATCCTCGCACTTGAGGAACATACCCCACTGGATTTTTATTCCAAGCCTTCCTTCAAAACTCTCGGCGAACCAGTCCACTGTACCGAAACCTTAAATGTTGGGGAAAAAGGAGAAAGGGGTTAGCACATCACTTGTGCTAGTTGGAATCAATAATTGCCATACAACATAGCATCATGCTAAAAGTGGAATTTTCAATTAAACATTCTAATTTGACTTTAAAAATCCTTATGCACATTGACGAACCATCAAGTTACCATCACATATTCATTAAGTCAAGACCATACATATCACAAGACCAACAATACCAAACCTTGTCAACTCAACATGCATACCAACATAATTGAGTACATAATCAAGACAACTCTATCATCAGGTTATAATATCAACAAGCATATATAAAAGTTCATAGACTCATACCAAGCAAGACCATCACTCATAACCCCGAATAGTTCCCTAGTTCATTGACTATAAGCCTCATAAGCTACTCCATCAAGTAAACCCAATATCACATTGTGTCATTAACATGTAATATCAACAATATATATATATATATTTATATATATAATCTTTTTACATTTATAAAAGATAGAAGTCATAAGAACATTTCTATACTCCCTCAAGTACTAGTGCAACCTATAGGTAAGTCCCAACCCCTCACCTAGACTAAGTCAAACCCCTTAGGTTATCCTAGTTAGAGTCCCACTTCATTACTTTATTTTACCTTTGGTACTTCTTTCCTTAACCGACATAGACGACATAAGTAAATGTGGAATCCGGATTCGTGGAACCCTACAACAAAATAAGGCGGACTACTTTCAAAGATAGTACCAAAATATGAACATAGCATCTATGTGGATCCGCTAGCTAGTATTCCTATGGGGGCAACATAGAACTAACAGATGTAATTAGGAACCTCTTCATGCTACATACATTATAGTCTCTAATCTCATGAATACAGTAGTGATCCTACTCTCCCTATGTGGTAAAGGACACTCCGACTTCTATTTCCAAATGGCATAGTCGTGCTAAAGCTAGAATTCCCTAAAGAGGGAGCGTGATTGGTTTTATGTGTTGGTGTCGTTGTTTGGATAGGTTGTGTAGGTGTGCGGGCTTTTTTTGAAAACATCTCTTATGCCTTTTATTAACATCATGCTTAGTTAGTCATAGGGTATATCAATTATATCGACATAATTTTAGCACAATAGATATTTCACGAGTATTTTCATTTTATTACAATTCACACATGTGAGGTAAGAACATTTACATAATCACATTATGACGAGGCACTTAGGTAAGTAATCACCATCCTTATATCATTACATCTTAGCCAACAGCTCACAAGTCATAATTCAAGACATTCCAATTCAATATCATACCAACCCTAATGAATCTTAATCATAAGTTATACTAAAACATAGATTCATCACTAAACCAGTAAATCGATAATTGAAGTAAAGGATTGAGAATCACAAGACTTACCCTAATCTCCTTCACAAGCCATCATCACTTTTACCATAACCATCCACGTCACCTAACATGGGTGTAATAATCATAACACAATAGTAGATTAAACCACAATAATCATTCAATTTGAATCTACACAAAAATTCATCTAGTTTCAAAAACCTAGGGTTAGGAACTTGGTCAAATTCATGATCTAACTTCACAACCTAGGTTATTCCATCAAGAACATATAATTGAATCATAATACATTGTAATATAAGTATAATAATAAAAATAAACCGTATACAATACAACTTATAAGATCAAATTTGTAATAGAAGAAAACCCTCTTGAAACTCATCTTTTTGAAATCAATTTGAAGGAACCCTTTGGGGAAAGGAATCCCAAAGGTGAAAGGAATACCATACCTTGTGAACTTATGAAGAATGATGAAGAAAAAAGACCCTAACTTATGCCCTTAGACCTTAACCTAGCCTTCAATGGATTTCTTCTATTTGGGAGAGAGAAAGAAGAGAGAAGGAAGAGCAATTGGGTTTAGGAAATTATGAGGGTTTGGTTAGAATAATTAGGTTATGGGCTTTATATAAGTCATTAACTAACTTAAATAGACCTCCATTAACCCCTAGATAATGAAACAACCACATAATTAATTAATTGTACTAATTAAAATATGGCAACCAAAACAACGACCTGAACTACGAGACCCTGGGCTAGGGGCTGTAGGTCAGTCGACGGCCAGTGTCCCTTCCACGGTGCACATGCGTCACTTTGGTCATCGACATGCCAAAATGACCCCTCATAAAATTGACTAAGTGACCATCGACTGTGGCCATCGATGCCTGGTCGATCAGGCGACGCCTCGTAGCCTTCAACCGTCGATGGCTACTATCATTGATAGCTTTTAGCCAAAGTGCAAGGGTCCTCCTAAATGACCTTTTGGTTGGTTCTTGGGGATTTGTACTCGTACATTTCGACTATAAACCAACTCTAATACGTGTTAGACACATGTTTTACCAAATATCATCATTTCACGACTTTTAAAACCTTGTCAAATCGATTAAGTCACGCTAACGCCTTTTGGACTGGTTTTCGAACGTCATGGACGTTCCTTGACGTTTTGATTCTAGAACTTCCTAAATGAGTTATATACGTTATTTTTTACCTTAAAATAGTGTTACAACTATTAGAATCTCATGTTAGCCTCTATATTAGGCAATAGACTTACGGAGTCTTACATTATCCCCACCTTCGGAATATTCATCCACAAATGACACTAAAACTCTTTAAAAGGAAGAAATAGGCTCTAGACTAGCAGAACAACCAACAACAACATATCAAAACATCAGTTACAACTCAAATCCACATAACCTCATGACCTTTTATACACAATGAACAAACACAAACACCCACTATTTCCATTCAACTCATATGATTTTCAACATTCATTTTTTCAACATTATTCACTTATGCCACAAATTTGTTCAACACATATCAATCATGCTCATGCACTCATTGAGGCACAATATACCAAAATACAACACCACATAATTCAAATCAAGGAAAAGAGATTTTTTTTAAAACTTTATTTCAATAGGGGCATAAATCAATGTAATTCATAGTAACAAAGCATATAATCAAATATTTTACCAAAAATCAAGGCAACTTCAAATAAACTGATTATTTTTACTATAAATAGGAAAAACTAACCTTAGTTCTCAAATAGATGAGAGTAACGGGACTTCATATAGGCCTCAGCGTCCCATGTTGCACCCTCAACTTGGTGGTTCTTCCATAACATCTTTACGGAAGCCACTTCCTTGTTTATTAACTTCTTCACTTGTCTATCAAGGATTTCAACCTGAACCTCCTCATAGGAGAGGTTCTCTTGCACACCTAGACCCTCAATAGGAAGAATGAACTCGGGATCATCGATACACTTCTTAAGAATGGAAACACGGAACACCGGATGAACCGAAGCAAATTCACTAGGTATCCTCAACTCCTATGCAACCTTGCCAACTCTTTGCATAATTTCATAAGGACCCACATAATGAGGACTCAACTTCCCATTCTTCCCAAACCTCACCACTCCTTTCACAAGTGAAATTTTTAGATACACCTTATCACCTTCTTCAAACTCTAGTCTCTTTTGCTATGGTCGGTGGCATAGGATTTTTGTCGGCTATAGACTGTTTTAAAGCAATTCTTTAATATATGAAACTTCTCTAAAGTCTTATAAATCAATTCGAGACCGAAAAGTGAAGACTCGCCCACTTCAAACCATCTTATTGGAGACCTATATCTCCTACCATACAAGACGTCAAAAAGATCCATAGATATAAATGAATGGTACTATTATCGTATGAAAACTCAACCAAAGGCAAGTGTTTATCCTAATTTCCCTTAAAATCAATTATACAATCTCTAAGCATATCTTCAAGGGTTTGAATAGTACGCTCCGCTTGACCATCCGTTAGGGGATGACAAAATGTGCTTAGTTTCACTTGGTACCCAACCCTTTTTGGAATGACCTCCAAAATCTTGATTGAATTGTGCACACCCCCTATCCGATATAGGATACGGAATCCATGGCGACCACAATCCTTATATCTGAGATTCTTGCATAATCCCTCCAAGCGGCATGTTGACTTGACGGTACTGAAATGAGTTGGATTTTGGTTGGATATTCTTTTAAGACTTCCGTTAGGATCTTTCTGTATAATGACTTAAGAATGACTTCATTTATTACTTAGTCTAACCTCACCCTTTGTTCATCCTATCCAAAAACCCCTCATTTTCTTAGTTCATTCTTTCTTTATATATTTATTTTTTAAAGAAATTTGTAGCATTTAACCTACATAGATCATGTGATCTAACATGAAATCCAGTGTCTTCCCCATACTAAAAAGAGGTGGTTCACCGGCCAAAGTTAAACCGAATACTTCGTAGCTTTCTTAGGTGGATCCACTAGCTAGTAACCTATGCTGGCGACATAGTTCAAAGACTAGGACAATATGGAGATCCTTATCAACCTTGGTAGTAGTCTCATATCATGGAGTCTTATATGTTCTGTTCTTGCCACAAGCCATTACTAGTCATCGTTGCTTTGGCTCATTTCCTTATACTTTACAACTTTTAGAGTTGACTCATACATTCTGGAATCTGCTTATAGTATAGGTATGTTACTCAATGGATTCCTTTTTCATCCCTTTTTATACTTGATGATGTGAACTTAATCTTTATTATCAATTATGGTTTGAATGAGACTTGTCTCACGATTTCTAATACCCCTCTAGGTGAGTAATATTTTAAATATGGTTTAGCTACAAGTGAGCCTTGTCTCCTTCCTGTAACCACTTCAATCTATTTCAATTCATTGACTTCATAAAGCGGTTTTATGAAATTATTTCATTACTCACCTTATATTTTCAACATTATTTGGTATCTTGTACCGATTCTTTATGAAAGTTGTAAGGATTTATTCAATGTTCACTATGTTCACAGTTTCATTAGGATTGGGTATAATGAGACTTGTTCCCCATTATTGCATACCATATTTTTTATGAATTCATTGAGTTATAACTTGTCAAGGTCAATCTTAACATGTATTTGGCTTTCACAAAGAAACATCATAATTTACATTGGACATATTAGAATTGTTATGGCTTAGTCCATTGGCCAACTCTATTCATTTCCGTTTTTGCGGAATAATATTCTAGCCACTTTTATTGGCATAAACCAAACTTTCACTAAACAATTGTCATGATATTATCACTAGCCAAGTCAATTAAATTGATGTAATAACTATAGTAATCTCATAATTTAAGCAAGCCAACTTTTAACATTTTTTAAATTAGATAATAAGAACAATTCAGTGATTTGTTTGTCCAAGCTATAAAGATGATTTGGCATTGAAGATTCATTAAGTAGCTTTGATTCTCATTATTATTTCTTCTTGGAAACATTGCATTCCAAACACTTACAAACATATTTACTGTAAAACACAAACAGTAATCGAAACCTTCATTCCTTTCAACAGTAAAATGAATTTAATAAACGACATATAACAATTTCATCTTCTCGAACACAATTAGGAATTAATCATACAGATCTAACCTATAGGTCTCATTCGACATTATCAAATCATAGAAACCTTACATAATGATCACTTAGCACCACATGCCAACAACATACTCGAGATTGGCATTATACATACTACTAGAATCAGAAATAGGGAGAACTAGGGAGATGAACATTCGATAATTTCATTGGGAAACCCTAGTTTTAGTTTTTCTTAAATTCAAAACATTTTAAAAGCCTCTTAGGGAAATAAATACAAGAGAGAAAACACATACCTTACTGTAGAATTGAATCTACGAAGATCATCCTATACTTTGCAAGAAAATCTTCAAGAATTGCCTTGAAATCGCCTAAGAAGAAACCGAGAGAAATTTTGTGTTTTCCTTACGTTTTCTTTACTATTTTTTAGTCGTGAGTTTCTTTCATAGTTAAAAGTGAGTCTAAGATTAGGAACTGAATATTGACTAATCCAACTTAGGGTAAATAACTTAATTAAATAAAGCAATTAGCTAATTACCAAAATGCCCCTCCAAAATTAACTAAAAATAGGAGAGCATTTGACTTGGCCAAATTCTATAAAATTTTCTAGGTCTCAGTTTGACTAGAATTTTTAATTAATTAAATAAGTTTCTAATTTAATTATTTAAATGACCTATGGTTATTACTAAAGTACCCCTAATCAATGGACACATAACCAACCCCTTTGGACCATCCAATATTAATAACTATGATGTTTCTTTAGTTAAGCTCTCGCCTTTTTCACACCCGGTTAGTCTTATGATTTCGAGTACATAGTTTAGTTTATTTAGTTATTCCATAGCTATTTGGAAAAGTTAGTTAGAGCCTAATATTTTTTAGGAAGCTAGGACCCACGTGCATTTACTAGTACGCACGCCTTGCTCCTAACCGCCCTAACCAAATTCGGTAGGGCTTGGGTCCGCTTTGGTCTCTTGCACATGTGTTTTCTGCTCATATCTTATCTAAGGACCCTCGCTATGTCCTTGAGAAGTTCTTAATCTACATGATAACTTTAAATGATCATGTGCCGTTGTACCTAGATTTCACACTTGGATGCCTCGTACCTAATGTGTGTAATATGAAGTTAAAAATTTTATTTTAGGGTCATCATTGCAGGAACAATTCTTAAACAAGCTTGGATTAGAGCATTTGAATATCAAAGTATATCTTAATACATAGATATTGGCTAACACCCTCAATCAAATATTCTATAACAGTTCCAATATTACTCAATATTAGGAATTTAGATACCTATGTACCCCAATACATATTCTTCAAACCTAGTTCTACCCTTCACTAGACAAGTATATTTTCTGGAATGTTATAGTGGTAGTAAGGGCCACAAAATGAGGTACTTCCCTAAAATCAAATAAATATTGAAATAGTTCAATGAACCTCCTCAATGTTGTCTAGATCCCAATGCTCCAAAGAAGAATCCTCCCTATGGGATGGGAGCTAGGAAGGATAACTAATCCAAAGTTGATACTGTACGACTCCCAAAATGAGTTAGGGTGTATAGAGCCTCATTTGATCCTATAATCTTGTCAAAATGTTAATAAAATGCTTTAAAGTGTGCTTGGGTGATTTGAAGTCATTGGAAGTCAAACGTCAAGGGAGGACCAAGACGTTCGACGACTAGTCACCTAAGGGGGCCTATGTGTTTTTATGAGCTTATATGTTTTTAATGAGATTATGAAGTCTTAAAATTAGTTATAATGATTTTTTATAAGTTTTTATGAAGTTAGGAAGTCAGACGTCAAAGAACGTCTAAGACGTTCGAAAGTTAGCCCTTGAGATGTTCATGTGTGTCTTGAGTGTGTCATGCATGTTTGGATGTGTTTTACGTGTTCATTTTGGGTGAAACTTTAATGGAATATCTAAAACATGATAAGGTATATATTCACATTGAAAACGCCCGGGTATGACTTCCCAAGGGCCCCGTAAAAGGGCCTAGAAGAAGGACCCAAGGGCTGCCGAGACACTACCTTGGCAGTGTCAATCAACTGAACCAATAGACACCCCGTTTGTTGATAAATGGATCATAAATGGGGGTGTACTTAATTATAACTTATCCTGGATAAGGCTCAGGCAAACAATCATCCATGACCCCACCGACTGAAGCCATAGACGGCCCGTCAATGGACCTACTGGCCGTCGATGGTGGCCTACAACTGCTGCCTACCGACTGTTTCATTAAAGAGGTGAATGGGAACCCCACGTACTAACCTGAACATAAAAGGTTTATTTGGTTATTTTTAGGTGTATTTAAGGTATAAAAACGTGATCAACCCATTCGCAATCCAATTCACTCAAATTAGACTTTTCCTCCTAAACCAATATTCTCTAAAAATCTCCATTGAAGGTAAAGCTCAAGAAAATCTTGGAGATTGGATTTACATGGATTATTGATAAATATTTAGAGGTTTTATTCTAGATAAAGGTATGGTGATCCTTCGTCTCTAAGTAAATATTCACTTTGAGAGTTAATCTCAATGTTTTCAAAGTGAAAATATGATCAAATTTCTTTTTGTTCAATCTAGCCATGGGTTCTTTATCAAGACGTTTTCAAAGACTTAATCATTATTAAATGATGTTAATATATAGGTTTTAATGTAAATTTCAATCCAATTGCATTATGAACCCATGTCCCCTCTCAAAATTGATTTAGCCCTTGCATGGGCCTTCTGCTCATGGCTTGTTATTTTTTTTTTTAATTTTAATTGTGATACTAATTATGTTTGAATTATTATATAACTATTTAATTATTTAAATAGTTACTGGTGAATTTTTATTAATGATCCAATTGTATCATGTATGCAGATTTGATAGAGACTATCCTATGCCTCTATGTGAATCAATGTATACGTTGCCATTATAATGCATGATGACGAATTCGATTATGTTAAATTGATTAATAACAACCACTTTATATAAAGTAATATATATTAAATATATGTTAACGGATCCAATGTCGATCAGCTTGAAGATTAGATAGTATTTGACGCATGTTGCTCCTATTTTCATAAATTGGCTCTAATGTATTTCTATATATCCATCCCCTCGACTCCTGCTAATTGGTTAATGATTTGTAAGGGTTAATTGGTACTTTAGATACTTCCTAAATATATTAAATTATAATTATGTGTTAGATTCTAATGTGGATTGATGCTTTAAAGAGACTTGATCTCTAATTCTCCTCATTGTAATTCTATCATCCCACTGTAATCTCGAGTTCTTTGCAATTGCAGTAGGGATTTTGTTTTTTTTCCATTATATCTTTAACTAATTCCTTATATAGGTATTAATTTAATTAATTGTGGAGTATGACTAATTGATAATCAAAGTGAAGGAATAATGTAAAAGAGATTACTTCCCTTTTCACATCAATAAATTTATGATTTAGTTGACTTAATATGATCTCAATCTTATTATGATTAGTGAATTATTTATAATTGATAATAATGTCCTTAGCTACCTCCCTAGAAATAAACTAATGGTGAAATACGATTGATGCTCAATGCATTTTAATTTGGTTAATGATATATGCCCTTCTACTTTCTAGTATGTTGGTGATGTATTGTACTAGTTGTAGCATTGTCTTGTAGTGTCTTATGCATGGTTTTTTATATGATTAAAGCATATTTAGCTACTGCCTTATATTTTAATTGTTTATGAAAGAGAATTAATGGTAAATGATGACCAAAGGACAAAGGATTGGAAATATTTTCCCTACTTCTCTACTTTTCCACTTCTCTATAGTATTGTTGATGAAGCCTTGTATGACATTGTGTGGTATGGTCCACTTATGGTGGCGGTGTTTAATTTATTGTCATTATATATGTGCAGATCATTGCCTTGAAGGAAAATTGATGAATATATGAATGTGTGGTTATGATGATCACCTTATGTGAAACTTGTGCCTAGTCTTCTACTCTAGTTGTGAATCTAGGTTATGTTACTATTGTTATGAGAATGAGAATGATTATTTTTCGGTTATGTGTAGGTGTTGCCATTAATGAAATATTAAGGACTTAAGACCCCTACCTATGTACCCCTATGCGAATGCATGAATAGCAAAAGTTAGGAGTCTTAAATGTAATAGGAAGCTTGGTTTGTCTCCTATGCTATTTTGTGTTGTGTACTCTATGCTTGAAAGTATAATGTGGTCTTAAAAGGGTGGATGCCTCAATGTGTTGTGGATAGCCGTTATGTTATCATATTGACCAATGTACACACACCCTCACTCTATATGCATGCTTACAAGTAGTATAGGATCATAGTGTCTAATGGAAGATTGTTCTCATATTCACTATGGTCTAGTACTATGCATGTTAAGCTTATGTCTATGAAAGTACGATATGTGTTTCCTTAACTAGGATGAATTGATAGGTGTACTAGTATGGCCAAGGGTATGGGACCTTGTCTATTCAATTACTATGTGTACCTTAGATAGTATTCAGTTTTGGGTCCTCTTATGTACATGGATATGAATGCATAGTATTTACGAACATGTCTCATATTCTATATGTGATTATGTGGTAAATTATGAAAGCATATTTAGCATCCAGGATTCTAAATGTATTCATAGGAATCAATGGTAGAGTTAACCTTGTACCCTTAATGCATGAATGAAAGTAAAGTTAACATGGTGATCTAAAAGTGTTATGTGAAAGGTTTGCTCCAAGTAGTACACACACAATGTATGATTATCGATTCAATAGAGAGGCCTCTTGAAAGGTTGGTGATCAAAACTAATCCTAAATAATAGCGCTTACTAGGTTATGTCTATGCTGAAGGTTTTTCTCACATAATATAGGTTGATGAAAGGACTCTCGTGTAACCTATGAGCTAAAGCGTATGAGGAGTAAATCTCCTAAGCCTATGTTTTATAAATGTATGAAAAATCTTTTAATAAAGGGAACTTAGCTTAGCACCGACTGACTTTGAAGATGAGGGGTATTCAATTCCATTGTAGGAAGCTAGGTCACCATAGACCTCATGGGATGGATGGCCTCATGACCGAAAAAGGGTGTTAGACTAATGTTTTCATGATTCCCCCAAGTTCCATAACTATGTTGCCCCATAGGTTCTATCAAGTGATATGACCTAATATGCTAGCAAGATACATATGTCTTACCTTGGAAAGTAAGGCACCCTCTTTTGGTGTGAGGGGATGACACCAAATTCCATGGTTGGCTCATATGGTCTTATTGTCGTCTAAGGCTATAGTTTCCCTAAAGTAAAATGGACAATGGATGTAAAGTAAGGAATCTAACTAGGATAACCTAAGGGTAGTTGCTTAGTGTAGGTGTGGGTATGTCACTTCACCAATGTATTGCACAAGTGACTGTGAGGGAAGTCCTAGGAAGGTGTTATAATGCATGCGACTATGTATGTGTTCCTTATGCATGACTTTGTAGTAATTATCAACTTGTTGTGATGAAGTGTATGGTATGACTTTTAATGGATCTATGTGATGTGGTATTGTCCTTATATGCACTATGTTGGTCTTAATGACTATGTACTCAAGGTTTTTTTGAGTTGAATGAAGTTATCTTCACTTACTTATTGATGTATGAATTGAATGTTATGTTTTATGGTCTCATGATAGATCTACTAAGTATGTGTTATGTTATGGGGCTTCACATATACATTACACTAGAAGATTTATATTTGTATTATGAAAAAGGTTTCATAAGGTTATATGTGAAGTAAAATAATTATATATGAATATAACAAGAGCTACACTAATGTTATTATGTCTTGGCCTAAGTGTGTCTTTGTTCGTATTTTCTTCTGTTCTACGATTGTATGCTGTTTTTTTATATAAGCTGTATGAATGAGTCCCTTGTGCCGTAAGGTGATGCATTGGACCAATTATCACTAGAGGTTACTTGGGAGGTTTTAATGTTTAAAACAAGAAGGAGTTTCATTGTAAAGAAAAAATGTCTCACTGGTAAATTATAACGGTTCAAACACGTAGAAGTTAACCTCACATATGGCTTAAATTCAATAGTTGATTTTATATGTTGTTTTGAACTTTTGATACGTCTATACAAGTAATTGATGAGACAAATGCATTTTATAAGGATCTTATATGAAGTATGATTTCAATAACATTCCCTTTTAAATGCATGTTTTTGCATGGTCAGCCATACTAGTGCAATTCTTTTACTAACGTCTAACTCCTTCCTATACTGTTTTTGCTACACAAGGTATGTTCGGGATTTATTAAGGTTGTGTCTATGATTGAGGAGATTGAATATGTGATTTCACAAGCTCAAGGAAAGGGATCCTAGTTCAAGAATTCCCTATGTTGTCTTCTTTACCGTAAAGTGTATAAGTTTACTTATATATTATGTTTTAAGGTTTGTGTCCCTATTTTACATTTGTTATGTTGTGTCTAGGATGGCAAAGAGACTTAAGGTCTAAATATGTACTAATGAAACTTTGTATATATATGAAGTAAAGTTTCTAGCTTATTATGTGCTATGCGAAGTTAAAATTTTTCTGCTAAAATTGACTATGACAATGCGATGAATGATTCTGAGGACTTATGGGCTTGTAAAGACCTCCAGAGAGGTTCAATATGCCATTTTCTTATAGGGTGGGTGATTCCACGAATGTTACAAACATAAGTATCAGAGCAATGACGTTTATGAAGTAGATTTAGGTTCTAAAATCTCATATTGTTATTGTTTTTTAAGTAGAGTCTCCGGATAATTGGTTGTGAGTTTGCGACATTCAATTGTTACGGGAGGCTATAGGAAGATAGTGTTTCCTTCTTCATCATTCTCATATCGTGTCGATAATATCTCTCTCTTTTGTTTTCTTGTCCGGTGGTCTTTTAGATGTGATTGCTCGGATGAGATTGTATCTCTCTGCTTGAGGGAAAAAATGTAAGTTTTGATAGTTATCTTGGTTTTATGGTTTCATGAGTATGTGTGAAGGTGAACTTTGGTATAATTTGATTATATTGGTACAAATCCTTTGTGTGTTGTATACAGAATTATGTGAAATAGCATGTATGTTGAGATTGTATGTCCATGTTAAGGTAAAGGCATGTTACGAGTTTGTTATGGTTAAAAATGAAGTTTTCATTTTTTAGCCATCATGCTTCAACGTTAAACTATGTAACACCAGATATAGACATTCCAGGGTAAAACAATAAAAATATCAGTCTCTTGGGTTAAAATATCAATAACATAGGCAAGAAAACCCCAAAAGAGGATAGTGGTTGGGCTACTCACTCAGAATTCACCCTATCAAGTCACATTCCATTTACCCCACCCCAAACAAAAACCTATGTAATTTCCCCAATGAATAAAAATGAAATACGGAGGTGGAAGGTGAAGCACCCGGGGCGCAAAAGCCGTCGACGATCAGCAAGTTGTGGAGTCGGTTCCAACACCCCTACCGTCTTTAGTCCTGGACACACTTGCTAGGTCCTCATTAGCAACACACTATCCGCAGTGCCTCCCGCTATCCGCCAAAACCTCTCTGGATCTAGTGCCCGCATCAGCTGACTCTACGCCCTGATCCGACGCAATCTCCTCATCAGCAAGCGAGGCCTCCTCGCAGCCTCCATCTCACGGCACCGCCTTCTTTCGGTGCTCTAAGCTCATACCTCCTCCTCTCGACCTTGCCCTCTTGGCATGATCTCGAGGGGGAGGTGGTGGAACTCCAAAGTTGAGAAATATGTCGCCATCACTGTCTCCCCTCAGCAAAGCTTCTGCAGAAGGGGCCTCAAATCAGGCACCCTAGCCTCTAGATCACATATTAATGTCATACGCAGACTCTCAACCGCATCCTGAAGGGTCGAAACGTCCACCTGAGGGCTGCCGGATAGCACCCCACAACTCAAAAGTGTCCAAGCGATGATGAACCTACCGATCTTCCGCTCTGTGTTCTGGTCTCAATTGGCTCCAGTGCTCCTCTACGTCCCAATAGACCTCTGCATCCAACTTGATGTGATGGCAGAATGTAGGCATCCTTGGCTTCTAGTTTTTATGGACCCTAGCAATCGGGGAACAAGTTCGAGCGAGAGGAGCTAGGCAATTTCTACTACCTGGGATACAAACTCGACCCGGGTTAGTGTCAGTTTTTTCAGAAGCATTCTGGCATAGCCGTGTTGAGAATGTGCTACCGGTATCAGCTATAGATTCACAAGTGGGGAAACTCTAGACGGGGCCCTCTGCTTGAAGCCAACTCAATTGTGCCTCATCTACTGATTAAGCGATTATCAACAGTTCCTAACGTGAGTCTTAAGCTATCCAATGTGCCATATGGGCACCTGCTGAGCTGCACAAGGACAAATATCATGCACGGTGACAATCAAGCAAGTCCACCGTCAAACCCATCTATCATCGCCGCACTCAGAACTGCACAATCCCATGTGACTATATTAAATCATCGCTCGTGGGGAAAGGTAGTGGCGGACAATCAACCTAAGAACTTAGCCGTGAAGGTCAGTTACCTTCTTGATCGCCTCCCTTTGTCTCATTCACCCAGGTCGGACCCCCTCTCCATCAACGGACAAGGTGCGGTGCCCATCCACCTCTTGTGGTCTCTCTCACGATGGCTCACGCAAGAATTGGCCCTCTTTGAAAATTTCCATCGATAGGCCCGAACTCATTGGTGATAGGTGGTCCCCGTTGTATCAACATCCTCGCCGTATAGATACCGGTGGATGGAAGGCGGAGATTTCGAACTAAATCCACGTACCAGAATGCTCAAGTGGGTCCTGTTTGGCGGGTGAAGCCCGCCTATAAATCTGTTATCTGAGAGTAGCCACGTAAAAGGCCTAGAACTCTCGAACAACCTCTTTACTATAATGTCCCAAAGAATGCGCTGTCTCACTCTAGTCGGTGTCTAAGGTGAAGAGATTGTGGATCATCTGGCATTTATAGAGACTTCCCGTACGGACCCCCCTCTCACTGTATGGGTCTGTGTCCTGACTCCCTTTATCTTCAGACCATTGCGTATGATAAACTTGATTGTTGCCCGTCGACACACCACCGTTGGCCTGGTCCTTCCCAATTGTGGTAAGGAGCACAGTTTGGTGAGCCGGGAGTGATTCAGAAAATGTCACAGCCTCAATCAGACGAGGCAATTTCAGCTGTGGCTGGTGCAAGGGACTTCATCGGCGGACCCTGATGTTTTCCTCCGACCACAAAACTCCTAAGGAGCCAGACGCTCTTTCTTCATGTGTTAGCTGACCCAGAGGTAGCCGATCAATGTTTTTTTTTGCGCTCCTCATCAGACTCGTCAGACTGGAGAGGCGGGACTACGCTGGACGCCACCTTTGGTGTATAGCTCTGGTAGCACAGTGCAGCTCTGATGGAGTGGTATTTCCCGGTGGCACGACTCGGGTCATGTCCCACCATCAGAGCCTATGACTAGGTGGTCCAGACGAGGCGACCGACTTTGAATGCCCACAGTGCGCAAACTCTATCTTGGTGATGATCGATAATAGATCTTACCTTGTAAAGAACAATAATTAGGTAACAAGAAGGAGCAACAAGATCCAAAAACGAACAAAATAATATAAAGATAAGTTGTAATGACTTTTCTGTAGTACCAAGTGAACCACGAACGGACGGTGGGATGCCTCATTGTGAGTCGATGGACCGTCATGGGTCCGATCATGTCCCTACTTCACTATGTGGATGTGGAGACCCCTGGAGGAAAGTCTGTAATAAGTATGAAGATAAGCACGATGGAAACCGTCGTGACAATGATGGTCCGTTGTCGATGTCCATCATGGAGACTCCTTAGGAGAGAGGTTCTCTAATCGACAGAGGGTTGGTTCAGGACGGCCCGTCGATGGTATGAACGGTCTGTCGTAATGTCCGTCAGAGGACCAACTTAAAAAAGTGGGGAGACCCTTAGGACAGGGTCCTCCGACAACCATGACGTTTGTGCAAGGTCGGACCATCCTGGTAACTACGTCCCGTCGTAGAGGTACGTTAGAAGGACCACTTAGAAAAAGTATGGAGACCCCTCAAAGAGTGGTCTTTGACCGACACGACGTGGGGTGTAGAAGGACCGTCGAGGGTATGACTGTCCGTTGTATATGTACCGTAAGAAAAAAAGAGGACACTTATAAAAAGTAGGGAAGACCCTTATAAAAAGGGTCCTGACAACCAGAACGGTTCTGGCAGGACGTACCGTCGTTATAATGACGGTCTGTGCACTTGTATCCTGGTGGACCCTTTGGATAAAACGTAAAGCTATGTTGGATAGTACCCTATGATGGTCACATCGTGGGTACGAACGGGCCCATCATTGGGTTCTGTTTTGTCTTCAGGTGACCAGAAATGCGATGCCACAATCATTCCCTCTGATCACATTGAAGTACTAAGTGATAACCATATGTTTCTAACCCCAATACCTGCAAACTAGCACGCTAAAGCCCTTTTGTAGGATTTTTTACAGCCATTTTGAGGATTCTCACATAGTCTACAAAATTTGGATAAAAGATGAAAAACGCATCAATGTAAGAAATACGCTAATAATATTGATAAACAAAAATGCAATGTAAAATGGTCAGAAATCAGAGACACATACCTAGAATTTGAGAAAACAAGCAAGGGAGGGTACTAGTTGATCATAACAGAATCCCCCCCCCACAACAACAGACTTTACGGGCAGTTAGAATGGAGTATCTCCGAAAATTGGGGAATTTGGGGAAGCGATCGGTGCTCAGACGGAGGTTTCGGTAGTTTGGAAGTTGAACCTGAATGGGAAACTTTGAGAAAACTTTACGTTGACTGGTGTGAACTCAGGGGGTTGGATTTTTAAAATGTTACCAAATTTTTTTCAAATTACCTACCCCCACCGAGTTAGGTCGGGTGTGGCTCATTAATTATGCAACGCGCCCCGACCGCGGTCTGTCGCAGATACGACGGTCCGTCATTAGTTCCATCACTTTGTCCCTTGTTTGTGAAAATATTGAAAGACGTAAAAAAACCTGGCATGACGGATTTCATGCGAAGGTCCGTCGCGTGTGTGATGGTCCGTACGATGTGTCCGTCAGTTTGTTGTTGCTGTGTCTTTTCTGCAGAATTTCCTGGTGATATTTGCCTGCAAATTTTAACACCCAGTAGTAAAGAAATGCTATATTCTAGAAAAAAAACTATCAGTATTGGGTGCGCTCCCAACAAGCTCCTATATTAAAAGAAAGTCGCTGCACTACTGTAGAGACGCTTGATTTTACTCAGACTTCCTCAAGATGGGGTATCCTCGATTCCTTCATTCGCCATTCAACTGTGCAAAAATATTGGTTTTATTAAGTTCGTTGTCCATTTACCTTAAACCGCACACATCCTTGGTTTTCTAACTCAATTTCTCCATGAGGGAATAGTTTGGGTAACAAGAAGGGCCAGTTCCTTTGGACTGAGCTTGCTCGGAGACCCAACGCTATACCTATAATTGGTTAAGCACCAAATCCCCACCATAAACTCCTCGTTTTTCACCACTTTTAGTCCATGGTGCTTCTTCTTCATCTTTTTTCATTACGGATATAGCAGTACGGGGAATTGGGGGGGGGGGGGGGGGAGGTCACCACTCGGCCTCATGCCGACAATATTGGAGGCTCTCTTCATTGTTCAACCGAAATTTCATCTGCCCCTTTTCCATATCAACTAAGGCTCTACCCGTAGAAAGGAATGGTTTACCAAGAATAATAGGCACTTCAAAATTGACTTCACAATCAAGGATAACAAAATCTGCTGGAAATATGAACGACTCCACTTTTACTAGCATATCGTGGAGTATCCCTATAGGCCTTTTCACTGTTCGATCGGCCATCAGTTGCCGCATCGCAATGGGCTTTGGGTCAGGAAAACCCAACTTCTTGTAAATCGAGAGGGGCATGAGATTTATTCTTGCCCCCAGATCACATAATGCTTTCGCAAAATGTAATGACCCGACTGTACAAGGAATACTGAACGCACCCGGATCTTCTTTCTTTTGTACGAGAGATCTTGTAGCAATAGCACTACAATGCTGCATTATATCATCATGCTCTAAAGTGACCGATCTTTTCTTTGTAACCAGATCTTTCATAAACTTGGGATAACCGGGCATTTTTTCTAGAGCTTCTACCAAAGGTACATTGATAAAAAGCTGCTTCATCCTCGGTTTTTTTCACTAATCTTTGAGAAAAGGGGGGGTCTAGGAATGAGAATTACCTTTATAGGTACTTTAGCATCTTTTCCAGTGTTATCTTCTACTTCACCACTACCCTCTACCACCTTATCATTATCTTTTATTACATTTTCCTCCTTAGACGGCATAAGTGGGTCAATGGTCTGCTTACCACCCCGAGTAGTGATTGCCATACAGTGTCTGTCATTTTTTAGATTTTGGACAGTGTTTCTAGGAAGAGTGCCTGGTTACCGTGTGTTCACAGTCGCAGATAATTGGGTCATTCGCAACTCAATCTGCTTAATCGATATTGCATGTGTATCGACTTTCTGCCCAATACCCCCTAAATCACTCCTTAACTCTTTAATGTGCTCATCATTAGCATCGAACCTCCTCATCATTTTGTGCGACATATCCTAAACTCGCGACATACTATCTCCACCATCCCTAGCAATAACTTCACTATTTTGAGGAGGGACATAGGGCCATGCCCTATTCATTTCGTGGGGGGTGGGGGGGGGGCTACCATCGTTACCCATGCCAAGTTGTTGTCGCAGTTGGAGGTTTCATCTCGAACAAATGACCCTCAAAGTTATGTTACCATAGATCCAAACTTTGTTCCTTGACCTTCGCACCAATTCTCCTGAGTTGAGACTTGGGCACTCAGTCGGAACCCCGATTGTTCATTACTACATAGGATTCATCCTCATACTGCAGGCATCATTTTGTGGTGTGGTTTAGACAAAGTAGTAATTGCATTACTTTTTTGCAACCCCTGTGATATGTTGAATATCAACCAAAACTCAGTTCTTATCTGAGCCATCTCCTTCACGAATCTCTTTCTGTGGATTGTGGGAGGGATTGCACTGCGGAAGGTATTTCTCCCGTATCTAACCGAGTGAATCCAAGCTTTATTGTTCGGGGAGATTTTCTCTAACTGTTTGGCAATCTCAGCATAAGGACACTCCCCATAAGAAAACACCCGCTATAGTATCCCAACACCGCTTTTATTGTTTTCATCCTGTCCCCGAGAGAAGTATGCTTCAATGACTCACATCTATGCGGTGATTGGGACGCTCCTAAAAAAATGAAGTGAATCTATCAGGAAGAACTACAACTTACTCCCATGATAGTGCCACAAAGTTTTCACTCTGTCTATGGTTGGCGTTTCTTTGGAGGAGCCGGGTAGTAATGTGCTAAGAAAACGTTCCCTTAGTTAGTACCAAGTGAAATTGATGTTGATAAGGGAGCTCACTGAACCAAATACAGCATCTCCTGTCAGTGAGAGAGAAAGACTCTAGCCCTATTACATCCAAATATCCAATCAGGGCCTCCCTACAGAAATTTTAACACTGCCCTTACTTAGCTATATGGGCATCGGGTCCTCAGAAGTAGCCCTGAAAACAACCTCCGGCAGTTCGGCATTGTTGCATCAGGAAGACAGTAACACAAAGGTGTGTCTGGTTGTAGGAGGGGAAAGAGAAGTGGACCATAAGAAGTCTTGCAATACTATATCGCTTTGTTAGGATTTTGAGGGCGTGGAGTGGGATTCTGTCCCCTTGGTGTTTTCACCCGCGTTCATCGGTAATGAAGGACCATGAAAATCAATCGGAGCTGGGATGTTCGGTTTGGATCATTCATCGTTAATACCCAAGTTTGATAATGTTGCGTAGGTAGCTTAATTCGTGATCTAGGAAACAGGGTTCGCTCTCTCCGTGTATTTGCATACAAGATTTAAAAAAAGATAGTTCTGCACGAATCAAAAAAAATAAACAAAAGTAAAATCAAGAAATATTGACTAAACTTGTAATAAGTTTAAGTAATTAAAAGCTAATGTCCCCGGAAACTGCGCCAAAATTTGACTTAACGATTAACTTAATCTCAAATAAAAGTAAATGTAGTCGTATCCAGAAAGAACAAAATAATGAGGTTGAGGATCGTCCCCCCTTCCCCCCCCCCCCCACCCCACCCCCCCCCCCCCCCCCCCCCCCCCCCCCCTCCCCCCCCCCCCCCCCCCCCCCCCCCCCCCCCCCTCCCCCCCCCCTCCCCCCCCTCCCCCGCCCCCCCTCCTCCCCCCCCCCGCGAGGAAAATAGTCAGATAACTTCATCTGTTATTACCTATTGTAGTCAATATTCCTTAGAAAACAAGACAAGAAAAGGGGGTTTTTTTATTTAACTGATGAAATAGCTAGCTAAATTGAAGTAGGCAACTAACAGATTCAAATGTTGAATTTAATTAAGTTAATAAAGTAACTAGGGTTTGAGTGTGCCCCACAGGTTCCTAATGATAATTCTAACATAACAATTCTTTCTAGTATCTTGCATGCAAAGTGATAAATTGTATTTCTAAATCCTGGTTGCATCTAGAAAATTTCACTCTGCACTTGGCCGATACGTGTGTGGACTATACGTACCCTGACCTTACCTTCATATTAAGCATTGTATTCGATATTTGACTAAGGTATTACCGCGTACCAATCCATACTAGCCAATCGGATCGTATACACTAAATCTATGTTGATAATTCTTTTCCTATATCTAACTCCCCATGGTCCGGCAAGAAGCCTTAAGGCGAGTTCTACTGTGGCCACTATTAAAAATACTTCAAAGCAAAAAGGAATTATCAATAAACTGCAAAGACACTATTGTTAGAATGTTATTTTAGTTAGATGTTACCTCATATTCAACCCATGGTTCCCACAACCTAGTTATGGAGATTAGTTAGCCAAATCATAATCACAATATTTCATATATATAATATAATAAGTCATGCACTTACTCAATGAATAAAGAATAAAATCCAGAAATTTACTTGAGTAATTGACAAAATCACTAACAATACTCCAGAAAAAGTGTAACAATCCAAGTTAATATCCAAAATATCGACTAACAAAGAATCTACCTATAAGTTTTTTTCCCACGAATAGATAACCCCCCAAAATGAGATATCGAAATATTATAAAGAAAACCAAATAAAAGGACGCTAATTTCTGAAAATTTGTCAAAATGCATCTGAGTCAATGGACCTCGTGACGGACCATTGCGGTTATGACAGGCTGTCATGGCCTCTGTCGTCCTATACTTCACAAATTCATCTGCTTCTTTTTTCATTACCCTCGACGAACAGGTATGACGGACCTTTCGAAGCACGACGGTCCATCGAATGTCTCCGTTCCATAACACTTAAACTTCTTGGAATTGGTATTGGGACTACTCTTTGATCATTGCGATGAACCAGCAGGGACGGAAGTTGTGGCTATGACGGATCTTAGGAATTCTGTAATCCCACAAGTGGTTAGACTTCCCATTTCCTTCAGCAGCTTCACTACGTTGCCACATACGGTCCGTCACACAAGCTCGATGGATCGTCATAATCTTGTAGGGGGGTGATTATCTCATTGATGCTCAAAAAAACTTCCGAGTTCGTCTTTGGAAAAAGATTTCTGCAAATTAAAGAGAAATTTACATAAAAAAATCAATACAAAAATTCTTTTAGACACACACTAAACTTAAGGAAAAAACATTAAAAATATCGTGAAACCACTGTATATCAATAGGTATAGCTATTGGGAAAGGCATGTAAAAGTTAAAAGAAAAGACCTCACTCTAGGAAAGTAGGGGGAACCTTTTCCGATTAGGGAAGTATCGGGATTCCATGTCGATCTCTCATGGTCTATTCGTTTAATTAACCCTGGACAAAAATTAATGAAAGACTAAGTCTTCTCAAAGGTGTACTACTTAGGGTAGGAGGGGAAAATGGGGCTATCTATCCATTCACTAGTGTAGTCATTCCGAAAGGGGAGTCTTGGTGAGTATTATATGAATGAAAGTGCCAAGTCTTCTAAAAGATGTACACTTTAGGTTGGATGGTGGTGGAATGAAGTGCCATATATTCATTTCACTAAGTAGGGATCCCAAGGGAAGTTTGGTGCGTCTTATATGAGTTGAATGTCTATGTCTTCTAAAAAGAGTGTACTACTTAGGGTAGGTTGTGGAATGGGAATCGATGTCTACTCGTGCACTAAGTAGCATCAAAAGAAGCTTGGTTGTTTTGAGTGTTCTTCGCTCATTTCTTGTCATTGAGTGGGGCTGTTCTCCGAGGTGATTAAGCTAGAGGGGTACTCTTGGGGATCACTTAGGTGTGTATTGAAGGAGGTGTTGTACGTTTCATTATTGTCGTACCTTGGGAGTCACTAATTTGGAATGAGAGATTCATGTAATGCGAAAAATTAATAACTTAAAAATATTGGATAATTCACTCTAAAGGTTCCTTTTGAGGAAAAAATTATGGAAATCCTACTCTAGTATTTATGATGATTCTTCTATTTTTTACCTCATATTTCTGAATGTTATTAATTGACAGAAAATGTGTTTACTACAATGTCCTTTTTTTCATGTTTTATATATATGTATACTTAGTACATTATTTGTATTTATGTGTTTTTGACATATAAGTTATTGATTGGACGCTTTTTGAAGATTTGAAGATGAAGCTTGGGAATTACTCTCGTCCAAACAAAGTCTGTCCTCATAATGTGAGGGCGTAGTACTAGTTTCTTAGTTTTCTTTATATAAAGAATGATTATGTTATTCTTTAAAATGTAAAGGGTCGTGTCCTAAGCTAGTATGTTGTGTCTTAAGCTTTATTGGACGACGAGATTTTCTTCGATTATGGAATCATCAGTTTTAATAAATTCAGGAAAAGTTTTACTTCACACTCTTTTCAGGTCTTATGCAATGAATGACAGGTGAAAGGGCTTGTTACAACTAACCAAAGGCCAGTACGCCTAGGGGACAATCCAAGGGTTCCCCTAAACCTCAGGCTTACTTGCCGTGTCGTTACAAACTATTAATCAGAGATAAGTTTATGGGAAATAGTTTATGGTATTAACCTCACAAGCCACGGCTTAGTAGATCTTAATCATTGGTGTGAGTCGCAACACATCCATAGCCAATAGGCTATAAGATGATAGAAGTTTCACTTTCTTTTGATTCCTACTGTTGTGCCTTAGAGTTGAGTTATATAAGGTGTCTTATCTCAACATGTTCTATGTATTTATAGGACATGAATATGATGAGATCAACTGCTAGAAGGGAGGAGGGAGGTGTAGAAAATGATGGGATCCGTCCCCGTGTTGACTATGTTCCTATTGTTGGCCTAGAGGGAGAGAATGAGGATGTTTCCCTTCAAGAACCTCAAGTTCCACCAGAATACTATATTTAGGGGTTTAATGTCAGGTTACGACCCCACCTAGGACCCACGAGGGGCCCTAGAAAAGGACTAAAGACCTAGCAACAAAGCTACATAGACTGACAATTGATGCCTTGGCAGCCTACTGGCTGTAGTCAAGACGATGCCCCGTCGTCTAGAGTCATAGGTAAAGACTTAGTGTGGGATATAAAACCTCTACTTTCCATCTGATGAACCAAACGACGCCCATGCAACATGGGCCGTCGTTCAGTCCATGCCTCATTGCTTAAATTCGTCAATGGGCTCCTGCAAAAGCTGTCACGTGCACTGTTTTGGCTTTGGGTGTTTTATTAATTCACCCCAAGTATTTTATGACCCTAGGTTATTTTTAAGGTTTCTAAGTTATATTAGATTAGTTTTAAGTCCTATACCTAGAAAAGATCCCTCACTTCAAATATTCAAACTCTCTCTCTAAAGACAAACTCTCTCTAAAACTCATTGGAGCAAGATGTGAGGAGAGCGAGAAGAGATGGTTGAACGTTTATTTCATAAAAATAAGTGGGTGTACTTTCAGTGCGATATGTAGTCATACTGAACCATATTCTATTCAAGAGTCATTTTAAAAAGATGTTTAAAAAGGGTTTCAAACTCATCTTCTTCGTAGTTATTATTCTAAGCATGGTGTCATGTAAAAATTGTTTTATGATTCAAAAATGTTTATTTCTAGTTATTAACTGATGAATTGTAATGTCAAAATCATAATAATAACTCATGCTTAGAATATTTTAACTTTTAGCTTAAGAAAAGGATTAAATGAACATGATAGTTTAGTGTTTGAGCTTTAGTTTCCTTATGATGTTATTATTGTTTAGATACTTCCCTAAGGTCCTTATTACTATGAATTATCGAAGAATTTATTATAGCTGGTGAAATATTGGTTAAATAGTGAGTTTCTTGTATTGTATAACTCATATTATGAAATGCTCTTAAGTGCGTATTCATCCATTCTTGGTGCGGTGTTAGTGATGGATTTTGATTATTTAGTATGTATTGTAAGGTGGATTGAGGTCTTATGTGTGAATGAAGTGATATTGAAGAGTTCTTGTAAGTGTATTATGAAGTTTGAACTGCAGTCTGCTTAGATTATGTCCTAAATAAATGTTATTGCTGAGCATGTTAAAGTGTGTAATATAATGAATAAAGGTCTAAGCATGTATAAAATTTAATGTAAATGAAATTATGCTTATGTTCAAGGTGTGTTCACAAATATACACACACACTTGAATATATGAATGAAGCTAAGTTAATTCGAAAAGGGGAGTTTTGGGGGAACACTCTTCTTGAGTATAAATTAAGTGTTTAGTAGCAATCTCACTAAATCCTAAGAGATTTATAATATAGGTCATAGGATGAATTCCCTTCGTGAGTTGAGATGTGGTGTTCCCTAGTTATCCTTAACCTATAGTATAATATGTTGAGAATCCATGAGAAGTTATGCCTAGCACCGAGAGGATATAAAGAAGAGGTGATTACACTTCATCAATTGAGATGTTGTATTTCAATGTACCTCTTGAGATGTGTACTCCTCATGAGTTACTTAGTCGAAATATCCTTATCCCTTAGTTTTGCGCCCGCGTAGGGTTAGCTATTGGGAAATCCATGTAAAATCTAAAAGAAAAGACCTCACTCTAGGTAAGTGGGTGGACCCTTCTCTGATAAGGTAAGTATCGGGACTCCATGTCTATCTCTCATGTTCTATGTAGGTTAAGTTAACCGCCACAAAACTAAGGAAAGTACTAAGTCTTCTAAAAGAGTTTACTACTTAGGGTAGGTAGTGGAATGGGACGCTATCTATCCATTTCACTAGGTAGACATTTCTAAAGGGGAGTCTTGGTGAGTTTTATATGAATTGAATAAGCTAAGTCTTATCAAACAGTGTATTACTTAGAGTAGTTGGTGGAATGGGATGCCATCGACTCATTGCCTAAGTAGGCATTCCAAAAGGAAAGTCTCGGTGTGTTGTTGAGTTTTCTTGTAATGTCTTGTCATTTAATGGGGGCTTCTTCTCCCGAGGTGAGTAGTCTTGGGGATCACTTAGGTGTGTATTGAAGGAGGCATATTTGTGTTTCCTTCATGTATAACCTTATCTAGGAAAACTCCTATAGAAATGAGTTCACTTCCTCCTGGCTTGGCTTTGCAAGTTCACGATTTTGGGAATGAGAGATGCAATGTAATGCTAAAATGAATTCACTATAACATTTTGGATACTTCATTGCAAAATGGTTCCTTTGTTAAAAATTATGGAAATCCTTCTCTAAGTGTTAAATGATGATTCTCATGTTGTTTTACCTCTATATTCTTGAATGTTTTACTTAATTGGCATGAGAATGTCTTTTTACTAAAATGTCACTTTTTGCATGTTTTTGCATATGCCATACTTAGTAGATTATTGTACTAAGCCATACTTTTCTATATTTAATAAATATAGGGTGGAGGGTTGTGAAGATATGAAGACGAAAATTGGGAATCTACTCTCTCAAGACTAGATATATCCTCATATATACGAGGGCATAGTCCTAATTTCGTAGTTTATTTATTTAAAGACTTATTATGTTTTTCTTTTAAATGTAAAGTGCCGTGTCCCTAAGATATTATGTCATGTCTTTAAGTTTGGCTTGTGACAATGAGATTTTCTTAGTATTTATGAACGAATTCTTTTTTAAATTAAATGTGGTGAAAATTTTTAATTTCGCACAACTTTTCATGTCATATGCAATGAATGATAGTTAAAGAGATTTTACAAGACCTTCAAGGGTTAAAGTAGCTTTGGATTATTTCCAAGGGTTCTCTCTAATTTAGGGGATACTTTGCGCGTCATGCAATGTTTTAAGGAGAATCTTGGTAAACCTCATTATGGAAGTGAATTAAAAAAGTATAAATTTTTCCGCTAATTTAAACCTGTGAAATGTAATGACGTAGGCTAAGAGGTTTTGATTTGTCTTTTTCGAGGACGATGATGCTGATTACTTCTAGGGGTTTTTACATTGAATAGAAATGTCTTGATTATGTGATTGTGATATTATGCTTAAGATGTAATAATATAAGGTTGGTTATGACGTATCTATGTTTCTTACTATGATATAATGATGTTAATGCGCTAATCTCACATATGAGGGTTGTATTCAAAGGATGTTCTCATGCAATTCCTATTGAGCTAATGACTATGATTATACAAGGGGTTAGGACTATATGGGACCTAAAACTATTTATGATTTATTAATGTGAAAAGACATTCAAAAGGGACTCTTGCTTATTACCGAGTGAATTGTAGATGAGGGGGTGGGCCTTCCCAAGGAGGCAGGCAAGGTAGGGGTTCACCATATTCCTCATGGGAGGAGTTCATGATTTTATTTAAAAAACCCAAAAGCATAGGGGAGGTCCATGAAATCTCAAGACTCATAAACGATGTTTTACAACCATAGGAATACAAGGCTAGTGGATCCACCTAGATGCTAGTCCACTGTTTTTATGGTACTACTTTGCCCGGTAGACCACATTCCATCGGTGTAAGGTTTTACAACAACGAATTCCTCACTTAGCTCTTGTGGTCTATGTCGGTTAAGGAAAGTGTTCCCGAAAGTAAAGCGAAGTAGTGAAGTAAACACTAACTAGGGTGACTTAAGAAGTTTGATTTATCCTAGGTAGGGGTATGTGACTCTACCTATGCCTTGCACTAGTTTGGCTTTAGGGAAGGCTTAGGAGGTTGTTCTTATGTTCTTATGATTTTATAAAGTGAATGTTATGCATTCGTTGATTTTACATGTTGGTGATCCTATATGATGTTAGTTTCATTTAGTAACATGCTATTGGTCTATATTGCTAAATATAATGATGACTACTATTGATGCTATGTTATGTAGAGTTCGACATTACTTGTGATCCTTTGTTTAGTTTACTTGATTGAGTAAAGTTATGGGGATTTTCTTGGTCATTTCACGTGTAGGCTAAAAGGTGAGTTATGAGTAAAGGTCTTGCTTATGTGATGAAGTTATGAACTCTATACAAGTTGACTTGACTATTACTTGTTTAGGTTAGTTTTGTGTTGTACACGGGTTTGACTTATGGATTATGTAATTGTTTGTCTATATGGTTTCATGATTGTACATAAGGCTTTTCAAAGTAATTTAGCATGGTTTTGAAACAATGGTCTCGGTAGCATGATTGTTCATTGTTTTTTGTGCATATTACTTCATATTAGTACAAGTGTATACTAACCCAATCGTGTATATTTACTACAAAAGTGGTAATCCGTCCATTGAGAATATCTAAGGCTTGGAATAGTACTTGGAATTTCCAAGCTGTCGGTAGGTCCTCACTTTCCGAGGACAATGTCATTGTCAAGCTATTGATGTTGTTCTAGTTATAAGACTTCTAGTTTCTTTCCTATTCATTTGAAGAAGTTTGTTGTATAGCTTATATGAGGCTCTTTGTTGTAAAAAATTATGGGCTACGCCCAATGTCGTACCTGTTTAAGATAGTTTAATATGAGACGTATCTTAGACATTCTTATGAATAAAGATTGCTATATTATGTATATGAAATAATAGTAGAATCTCATGTACTGCCTCATATTGTGAGGAGCCTATGTAAACTCCCTAAATATATATTATATGTAAACGAGAGATCTAAATAAACCACAATATATAAGTAATTAAAAAGTTTTAAATTTTTTGCTAATTTAACCTATGAAATGTAATGACGGATGCTAAGAGATTTGTCTTAGTCCTCGTCGAGACGACGACATCGGTTATTTCTATGGGATGCCCCCCAAATATGAAAAAACATGGTATTATAGCATGAGGTTGAATATCTTACGGATTGATGTCTCATTAAACCATGTCTTTTTATTTATAATTGTGAAGCGCGCCACACTTATGAGTGAGAAGTTATATGATGCTTAGGATATTATCATTTTCTTGGAAATGCAATGTCGTGACTCTAGAGTCTACTTTATGCGTGTTTTCACCTAAATCTTGTATTTTAGTTTTAGGTAATGAATACTCAAAGGGTCGCAGGAAGGCTTGATGAAGAGATTGCTAATGCGGGAGTTCCTCCCCGTGGCAATCAAGATCCTCTTTTTGAAAAAGTTGCTAATGATGATCAATCTCCGGCATATCCTCTGGCCTTGTCAGATGGGGACATAAGATAAGCCTTTCTCCAAATGTACCGAGCCATTACTACTCAAGCTCAAGCCATGGCCCAAGATAACCGGGAGGTGGTACCCCGAGGAAAGTAACATGTTATCACCATGGCCTTCCGCTTGATGGATTTCACAAGGATGAATACCCGTACTTTCTACGGATCAAAAGTGCAGGAAGACCCCCAAGAGGTCATTGACGAAGTCTAAAAAATCCTCTATTTCAGGGGTGGATGAACTGGTTTAAAAGGTAGGTTAGACCTACCAACTCAAAGACGGTGGCCAAAAGGAGATTTTCAAGCAGGCTTTTCTTGATAGGTTCTTCCTAGGGAAAGGCGGAAAGCTAAGGGTGGAAGAATTCATCAACCTTCGTCAAGGGGTATGAGTATGCTTGACTACCTCCTTGAGATTTGATAAGTTGTCAAACTACTCCTTCTTTGGTTTTCGGACACCTGGGATATTTAAAATTGAGCCTCTTGACGGGAGGTCCTATGATTAAAAAAGAATGTCATTTTGCATGCTTATAATAATATGAACATTTCTCGTCTGGTGGTTCATGCTCAAAAAAGTTATAGTGCAAGGGGAAGAGGATGCTCTTTTTTTTTTTTGTGCTTTCCCTTCGTTTTGGCGGGTGCCTTCGCTTTTTTCTTTTTTTTCTCTTGGGCGTTTTTTTTTTTTGTTCTTTTTGTTTTCTTTTTGCTTGGTGTTTCTTTCTTTGGTGTTCCGTTTTTTTTTTCGGTACTGGGCTCACGCTTCCTTCCTGCTTTTGCCGCCTCCAGCTTTCTTTCGGCTTTTTTTTTTTTCCTTCTCCTCTATCGCGTCTTTCTCGCGACCTCACTCCCCCACCGACAGCCCACGCACCCAATCGCCCCGGCCTGGTTGTTGTCGCCTTGTTTGTGTTTTTTTTTTTTTTTTTTTTTTTTTTTTTTTTTTTTTTTGGTCTCTTTCGTTTGTGTGTTCTGGTCTTCGGTCCTTGTGGGGCGGGCTCGACGTTGTTTTTTTTTTTTTTTTTTCGTTTTTTTTTTTTTTTTTTTTGTTTTGCTTTGTTTTTTTTTCTTTTGCTTGTATCTCGTTTTTTGGTTTTTTTTTTTTTTTCTGTTTTGTTTTTTTTTTTTCTTTGCTTTGGGGGTTTTTTTTTTCCTTTGTTTTTTCTTTTTTTTTGGGCCCTTTTTTTGTTTTTTTTTTTTTTGTTTTGCTTTTTCCTTTTTCTTTTTCTTCTCTTTTTTGTTGAGTTTTGGTTTCTTCGATGAGTAGAGATACCAATATGACAAAGTATTTTGATGGTGGTTATTAAAAGGGTAGCTTGATATCCAAGACAAGTCTAGGTTCAAAAAGAGGTTTTCTAATCAAGTTCCTTCTATGTTCCCTAAGGCTCGTAATTATAGGGTGTCTAACCCTAAGCCTCAAAAGGGAAGGGGTACTAGTTCACCAAACAAGAAGTCAACTTTTGTAAAGTGTGACAATAAGCATTATGGTGATTGCCTCCTTGGGACGGACAATGGCAACAATGGGGCCACAAGGTGAGGTATTGCTCAAATTTTAAGGTTCAAGACAAGGGTAGTGGTCAAGCTCAAGCAATTTGTTCTAAGTTGATGCTCCGAAAAAGAATAAATTTTATGCTCTCCAATATAGGGGTGAGAAAGAGACTTCCCCCGATGTGGTGACCGTTATGTTGAATGTTTTCTCTATTTATCTATATGTTTTACTTTATTCGGGTGCTACCTTGTCATTTTTTATTCCTTTGTTAGCTAGAAAGTTTTATATTCTGCCCGATATCTTGAATTTACCTTTTATGGTGTCTACCCCGGTGGGTGAGTCGGTTGTTTCTAAGAGTGTATATAGAAATTCCTTATAATGGTTCCCATGTAGTTAATCATTATTGAATTAGTATAGAACTATATATGGTGGATTTGTTTATTTTTGAAATGGATGGTTGCATGATTTTTTTGCATCCATTGATGTCGAACAGAATTGTGAAAGTGTAACTTTCCAAATGGAACATCCGTTTAGACGTGGAAAGAGGGGAGGACAAAATTCTATTCCTAGAGAATGTATCATTTCGTGCTTAAAAGCTTGTAAAATGATATCTAAACGGTGTCTACACCACATTGTAAGAGTCAAACATCTAGACTCTAATGTTCCTCCCATTGAGTCGGTCCCGATAGTAAGGGAATTTTTGGAGGTCTTTCCTAATGATCTTCCCGATATTCCTCTCGAATGGGAAATTGATTTTGGTATCGACTTATTATCGGATACAAATCCCGTTTCAATTCCTCCTTACTGGATGGATCTGGCTGAATTGTATGCTCAACTCAATAACTTACAAGAGAACGGCTCATTAGAACAAAGTTTTCTCCATGGGGTTCTGCAGGTATGGATTGTGAAAAGAAGGATGGTATCTAAGAATGTGCATTTGGATTATCTCAACTCAATAAAGTCAATATTAAGAGAACAATTATCCTCTCTCAAAATTAACAAATTGTTGATTCAATTCCAAGGGGGAAGAAAGCTACTTTTCTAAGAGGGGACTTGAGGTCCGGGTATCACCAAGATAGGGTGAAGGGAGGGATTATACCAAAATAGTATTTTGAACTAGATACAGTCACTATGAGTTTCTAATAATGTAATTTGGTCTCACTAATGCCCAACGACATTGAAATATTCATGAATGGGTGTTTCTTACAGTAACTAGATTCATTGTTATTGTCTTAATTGACAACATCTTGCTATATTCACAAAAAATGAGGGGTGAACACATATGAATCATTTTGAGGAGTGGTGTTGCAGTGCTTACGACAAACCAATTATTTGCCCAATTATAACAAAAAATCGAGTCTTTGATGAGGGGCGGTGGCATTTGCGTGGTTAATGTCATCTCTAGTGAGGGAGTTTAGGTTGATCCAAGGAAAATCGAGGAGGTCAAGAATTGGCCTGCACCATTGACTCCAACCCACATTATGAGTTTCTTGGGTCTCAAGGGATACTATAGGAGGTTTGAGGATGGTTTGGTATCCATTTCATCTCCCTTGACTACCTTGACCTAAATGAGTGTGAAATTTGAGTGGTCGAAGGCATGTGAAGGAATCTTCAAAATTTTGAAAGATAGGGTCACATTCGCTTTAGTGTTGACTCTATCGGAGGGTACCAAGGGCTTTGTTGTATATTGTGATGCATCTCGAGTGGTCTTGAAGTGTGTGCTTATGAAACATGGGAAAGTAGTAGCTTATTCTTCTAGAAAATTTAAGGTGCACGACAAGAATTATCAGACTCCTGATCCTGAGTTAGCGGTCGTGGTATTATCCTTGAAAATATGAAGGCATTACTTGTATGGTGTTCATGTTGATGTGTATACCTACCACAAGAGTCTCCAATATGTGTGTACTTAGAAGGAGTTAAATATCCGACAAAGAAGGTAGTTTGAATTTTTTAAGGATTATGACATGAGTGTTCTCTACCACCCCGACAAGGAAAATATGGTTGTGGATGCTCTAAGTTGTATCATTATGGGTAGTGTATCTCATGTAGAAGAAGCCAGCAAAGACCTGGTGAAAGATGTTTATAGGTTGGCTCGCTTGGGTGTTAGATTTGAAGATTATCCAAATGGGTGTTTTATCATCCACCATAACTCCGAATGATATTTGGTGGTTTAGGTGAAGTCTAAGAAACACCTGTATCAACCATTGATGGAGATGAAGGAGTAGGTTCGTGGTATTCTAAATGAGTCATTTCCCTTAGGGGGCGAAGGTGTTTTGAGGTATCAATAAAGGTTATCTGTGTCCAATGTGGATTACTTGAGAAACCGGATTCTTGAGGAAGCTCATGGTTCCCGTTACTCCATTCATCTGGTTTCTAAAATATATCATGAATTTATATAATTGTTTTTGTGGGAAGTCTTAAAAAGGGACAACATAATTTGTTGCAAAATGTCCGAATTGCCAACAAGTGAAAGCCGAGCACGAAAAGGCAAGTGGTTTACTCCAAGAAATCGAAGTTCCCACTTGGAAGTGGGAAGACATAACCACGGATTTCGTGGTAGGATTGCGTCGTACACAAAATGAATATGACTCTATATGGATGGTTGTGGATAGGTTGGCTAAATCTGCTCGTTTTATTCCCATCAAATCCACATACTCTGTGGAAGATTATGCAAGGATCTTCATAGATTAGACTGTATGTCGACATGATATTCTGTTATCCATCATATCGGATAGGGGTGCACAATTCACATCTCGGTTTTGAAGATCGTTCCAAAAAGGGTTGGGTACCAAGATGAAGTAAGCACCACTTTTCATCCAAATGCGATGGCAAGAGGAGCAACACTGAGGGAGCACACTATTCAAACCTTGAGGATATGTTTAGAGCTTATGGATTTCAATGTAAATGCAATGACATGCTTTGGCTGCGGTTTCTTTTATAATATCTATCATTCATCTATGTATTGGCTCTTTTCAAAGACTTGTATAGTAGGAGATGTGGATCTACAAGTGGATGTTTGAAGTGGGTGAGCTTATCTTGCGCCCGAGTTGATGTATAATAGTTTGGAGAAAAGTCATTGTATAGGACCCCCCAATTTAAATAGCCTATAATAGGACAAAAGTTTTTATGCCGATTGGAGAGAAGGACATAAATTTGAAGAAGGTGTAAGGTGTATCTAAATATTTCACACATGAAAGTAGTGGTGAGATTTTGCAAGAAAAAGAAATTGAGTCCTCGTTAAATGGGTCCCTATGAAATTGTCAGGACCGGCGAGCACCCCCTCCCCAGAAGTAACATGACGTACTTGACCTCTCGGAGGTCTTATACAAGCCTATGGTTATCATGCATCGCATTAACATAGTAAATTTAGCATAAATTTAAAACTTATCATAGCACCTCATATGCTAGAAACTTTACTTATTAAATATATAAAAACAGAAGTCGTAATACATTGGTAATCTTAAGGTATGTTTGTCATCTTAGAACTCAACAACTTGGAGTAATTAGGAACACGACCCTTAAGAATAAAACATAAGTACAAAATTTAAGACTTTACAGTTGTACACCATAAACATAGGAAATCTTGGATTAAGGATTCCTTTCCCTTGAGCTTGGGAATCATATATCGAGCTTCCCAAAATTACGACATCGTTTTTTTAGCATCCATACCTACCCTTTCTGTAAAATGTAGATAAGAACGGGTTATACAAGATGCACTAAGTATGACAACCAGCAAAAACATTCATTTTAAAAGGACATTTTATTGACATCATTACTTCATGCCTTCTAAGTAATCTTTATATAAAATCTTCATACCCATAGCATATTATATCATTCACATACTTCATATAAACATATTCAAATGCCAAACATTTCATTATATCACTTATTAAATTTATTACATAATTGAGTCACTTTACAGTGTGCTCAATTCCCTTAACAGTGAACTATTTTCTTTTTTTTATTAACATTCCCAAGTAACCCTCTAGTGATACTTGGTGCAATTCATCACAATAAGTCCAAAAGAAAAGATATATACAATCTATACAAGGAAACACATACCATCATATAAGTATAATGCAACTTAGACATATTTAACCCGAGACTAAAAGGACTTTACAGTGAACTCCTAGTCATTATGCACATATACTTATTTTACTTCACATAGAACCTTATAATACCTAACTCATGCCCCCAACCTAAGTCTACTAGTGCAATGTACATGTAAAGCCCCATAACCTCACACATACTTAGTAAACCTATCATGAAACCACAAGCCTTTACATCCAAGTCATATATCAATATAGTAAGTAAAAGAGAACACTGCATTATGTACAGCTGACCTTATCATATGCTAACAAGATCAACATTCATGCATAAGACTCAATATCACTGCACTTGTCATAACCAGTAGAAAATACTACAATGTCATGCATAGGAAACCGTTACATAGTGACATGCAATTAGAAACACCTTGCTAGAACATTCCTTAAGGATCTAATGCTGCAATGTCTCGAGAGGTTCATTACGTCCACCCTGTCCTAAGGTAACCCTCCTTAAGGTAATTCGTAGTTAGGGTCGTAGTCATTTAATTCCATTTCCATTTACTTTAAGGGAAACTATAGCCTTCTTACCTACATTAGGACCATGTGATGCTAAAATGGAATCCGGTGTCATATAAACCCCACAGAAAAAAGGGTGGTCACCGGCCAAAGAGACCAAAACCATTAACATAGCTTCTAGGTGGAGCCCATAGCTAGGATCCTATGGTGGCGGCAAACTAAATATGGAACTTGGGGGTACATGTGAAAACCCTCTTTATGCCAAGATTAGGCATTGAGTTATTCACTTATGGAAAATCACTCTACAACCTTTTGGCAGTCACTGGGCTATCCACCCCAGAGGCCTATGGTGACCTACCTTAATACTATAGGAAGGAACACACACTCATCATTTAAGTTCAATCGGTGCTAAGCTAAGTTCCCTTTATTGAAAACATTTGTTATATTTTTACTTTAATAAAAAATAGTTTTGGGAGAGTATTCCCCTTATAATTCTAAACTCATGTGTCATAGATGACAGTTCATTAACCTAAAGAATTTGTAAAATATCCATGCACATGAAATAACCATATGCTAAACGCATCATCTAGTTTTAGGCGTACACATGAACACACCATCACGTCCCTTACTGGACTAGGTCTCATACATGTGTTAATGATACATAAGTAGACAAACCTTTACATAAACAGTCGACACAATTTTATTCATACCATATTCATACAGATAGAACCCAAAACTAGGACTCTCCTATCAAGCGGTACACATGTGCCAATGATAGCGCAAAGTGTCATACCTGCCCATACGAGTACACTATAAAGTATCTAGCTAAGGACAAACACAATCATGCTTTCATAAACCTCATCTTACCATGCAGAGTATAAGTAGACACTAGGAATATGAGAACTACCTTCATTTGGACAACATGACCTGTACTACTTCAATATGCATGTGCAAGTAAGTAGTGTATGCTACATTGGTCAACATGATCACATATTGCTTATCAACAACACATGTGTCAGCCCACCTCTTAGACAGTACTCTACAAGAATAAACCACATAACACACAATATAAAGTTAGGAGTGAGGACAAGTCAACTTTCATATTACACTTAAGACAATAACTTGTTGCTATTCCATGGATTACCTTAGGGGTACATATGTTCAGGGATATAACCATTTTTTATCAATGGCATTGCATATTACTTTACCCTAACATGGAGATACACATGTCATACAATAGCCATACAACGTAGATCACAATAGAATATTGAAAGTAGACATAAGCTGCACATAGTATCATCATAAGAAAGAGTCATTATATTAATAAATAAATTGCCTTCAAGGCCATGGTTCAAAACACAATATGTGACATAAAGTAAAAACCACCATCATAAGGGACCATACTACACACATGCCATACCAGGCTGTCCTTAACATTACTTCCTTAAAGAAATAGAGATAGAGAAGCCAAAAGAAGTAAAGGAATTTTACCCATCCTTAGCCTTGGTCATCATTGAACCATTACTAATATTTATAAATAAATCAAGTACAAGGAAGATCTTAGGGTACAATAATCAATATAAAGTATCTAAGACTACTACAAGGTCATGTTCAAAATAGTACAACATTTATTAACCCTGCTAGATAGAATGGATAGAAGGACATATAGACCATCAACAACTCACTGACTGGATTTTAAGTCATATTTCGTCAATACCACCAATCTAGGGCAGTAGATTCAATAAATCATAGCTGACGAGATCCTACTTATTGCCAATAACTCTAGATTACGGACATGCTTCATATTAGGAATTCATGGGGATACATGAACATATGTTAACCTATTAAATTACATTCGATTAATACACATTAGATTCATTACCTACGATTTCATAACAACCATTACATCATAGACAGTAGTTAACCATCATTTTAACATAATTGAATCTCACAATAAGCATGCTAGAATCATCAATCTATAGGCTATAGCTTGTAGGTCAATCTTACCAAGTTTCCTTTGATTCGATCATTAAGGGTTGATAACCACAATTTTATTCATAATATATACTTAAGAAAGTAGCTACAAAGATCTTTACCCAATCAAAATCCCATAACAATCACCATGAATCCAAATTTATAGTGAACACGCAGAACATAAAATAGTTTTGTTCAAATCTTCATACGTGGATTCACATGGATAATTCATCAATGATTCACCATCAATATACATTCTAGACAGTAGAAATAAGCATACTAAACTAATTGAATCACAAATCGATATGCATAAGATCAAGATCATAAATCCACACATAGGCTAAAATCGAATTTGTGAAAGAGCATGGGTTCATCATGCAATAGGATTGAAAATCACGTACAAATCAGTAGATAATCATCGATACATTCATATGATTCTTTTTAAATCAATTTAATAAAGAACCCATGGTTAGATTGAAGAAGAAAAACTTTGATCATAAACTTTCTTTGAAAACTTTGAGATAACTCACTAGATGGAAAGGGAATTTAACTAGAGCTGAAAGCTTCATATACCTTTGTAGAGTTGTTGAAAACTTCTTAAAACTTGATGATTCTCATGAAATTGATCCAAGCTGTTCTTTGAGCGCACCAAACAATGGGGGTTTTCTAGGAGTATTCAGGACGACGAAAAAGGTTTAATTCTTGGGAAGGAAAGGATTTTTAAAGGGTCCTTCACGTGTGTTAGCTGACTTATATAACCCACAAGTATCTGAATAAACCTATTATAAATCAGGTTAGGACAGGGGGTGAATTTCCCATTCACACCTTAAATAAAATAGTGCACAAGGCACTAGTTGCAGGCCACCATCGACGGACCGTACGTCAATCAATGAGCCGTCTGTGGCTTCCGTCGATTGTTCCTTGGCCTGGTCTTTGGTTGAAACTTTCCTAGTATAAGTTTCCATCAACAATATCCCACAAATGTGCCGTTTGTCAACCAACTGGCCGTCGTTTGGTTCGTCGATTGACACTGCCAAGGCAGTGTCTCGACCAGCCTTGGGTCCTTCTTGTGGGTCCTTTTGCGGGGCCCTTTAAAAGTCGTACCCGGAAATTTACAATGTAAATACAAGAAATAAAAAGTTTTATACCTTCCACATAATTTCACCCAATACAAACTCTACAAACTTGTCAAACAGGCTAGGCCCCATCAGAAAACATTGAGCTTCTTAAGGGCTTCTTTAGAACCCTTGGACGTCTGGTCGTTGAATCAAAACATCTCGAAAATCCATATATGATACGAGGTGACAATAAGGTATAACAAATCGTCGAAGAAGTCAGCAAGATTAGTAAATAAATGTATAAAAACAACGACACTGCGACAATCCAGAGACAAAGGTGACTAGTCGTCAACGTTTTGGTTGTTACCTTCACGTCAAATCCAAATCACTTAGAACTTACACACTTACCTATACACAAATTATAAGTCATTTTAGGACATCATACCCTAATACAAAAATTTTAGGCTCTAGAACCACCTAACTTATTTTAGGGATTACAGAAATTTTGCAAACGGGTTGAAGTTTTGCATAAGAGTGGAAATTTACCTAGTGACTATTGATATTCGTCATCCCAAGTTCCATGATCCATGCTTAATAAGTGAATTGGTGATACTTAGTCCATACTCACTATTGAGGGTCTAGGTGTGGAAGTGAACCTCTCTTATGAGGAGGTCCCGGTTGAAATCCTTGATAGACAAGTGAAGAGGTTGAGGAACAAGGAGGTGTATTCCGTAAAGGTGTTATAGATGAATCACCTAATGAGGGATCAACATGGGAGGCTGAGGCCGACATGAAGTCCCTTTATCCTCATCACTTTGCTAATTAAATTTATTTGTTGCTATTAATGGTAAAAGTAATTAATAAATGGAATTTGGATTGTTTCTAAAAATATGACATATTTTCTAAGATCTGTGTCAACAATGGGGCTTGCCATGAAGAAGCTTTTTGTGTTTAATTGCAATTACATGGAAATATATGTTTTGTATCTGAGATTTTTGTCTATTAATGATGTCTTGGAAAAAAATAGATGGGTTACTATATAATGTAATTTTGATCTCATGTTCGATGTTGAGAAGATAGAACTAGTTCCTCATATGTTATAATGAAATATTGGAGCTTTTTATGTGTGGTGACTTGAGTTGCTAAGTGTAATGTTGTTGATATATGTTGAATGGAGTGTGCAAGTCTCCATAAACTTTGATACTAAATATATATGTGTTGGTTGGGCTGTACGTCTTAGTTCCATATTTTCCCTTTAAATATATTTTAGTGTCATCGGGGACGAAGTTTTTTAAGGGGGGAGGGGGACTGATGCTGAACACTCCGAAAGTCAATGACCTTAAGATAGAAGACTCATAGTTGACTAAACCTTAACCATTGTTTCTTAGATTAAAAATAATTATTACAAACCTTAGAAGTTTTAGATTCAAGGCATTATAAGGCCAGACGTCTTGAGCTGTCTACAAGTTAAACTAGTGAAACGTTCCTTAGGTTTCGGATGGTTTACAGGTGTGGTGTGTATGAGTCTAAAGAAAATGTAGGAAAATAAATTAAATAGGTAAAACCATGTATATAGGTTGGAAACGTCCTGGTAGGACCAAACTTGTCTTTGCAACTTGCCAAAGCAGTAGCCAAATTACTCTTGGCAGAAAGATCTCCATGTCACGGACTTGGGTGGCCTTGGGTCAAAACTCAATTCTGCGTCGAGGGCAGGCCTCTGACTCAACTGTATCAAAAATTAATTTAGAAAATCATGCAGGATCAACTATGCATCGCGAACTTGTTCTTCCATGAAAATCTAAAATTTGAATTAAAGTTTGACTTCATTAAAGGGTAAACTTAAGTTAGGGACCTTTTGGGTATTTCATGGGAGGCCTATATATTGATTTTAAATCAGTTTTTCCTCATATTCCCTCACTCAAATAAAATCCCCAAATTAAAACACAAAGCCATCATCCTCTATATTTCTCTATATCTATCTCAACCTCCATTGAAGGAAGAAGAAAGCTGAACAAAAAGGTTTCAAATTCTCTAGGATTTCACTCAATTTTTGTGGATTATTACTTCATAGGTTAGGGTTCTTCACTTCTGGGATTTTACTTTCCACAAGAGGTCATTTCAATTATTTCTAAATCACACCAAGTGTTTTCCTAGATAATGAATTTCGTCTAAACTTCAAACTGATGATAAATTGTGATTTCCTATAACTAATTCAGTGTAAGTTGTTTGTTAATTTATATTAATTCATGAAATTTAATGTATATTAAGTCATTTTCCTCATATTGCCCAAATCTTGGATCTCACTTATAAATTGACGGGAATTGATGAATGCATCGATTGTTATAGTTGTTTTAATCATTATAATTCATCTATGGACTGCTTAGGTAATGTATTGTTGGGATTCGATCGATCTCTTGAAGAATTTATGATGAACCCTATTTCCCCTAACCTTAGGTTATGGGTGATTCGAAAATTTAATTGGCCGATGTGATGAGGCAATTAATTCTAAGTTATGTAGTAATTACTATTGAAGGTTGTTACTAAACCTTATACTAGATGAGATTGGTTGGTTGACAGATCATTGATGAGGCTTTTGAAAAGAGAGAGAAGTTGAGTAAGTCTTTATCATCCTACCCTTTTACTTCATTATTATCCCATCATGGTTTACACATAGTGCCAATACATAGTAAAAAATCTCATACATTTTGCCATTATGCTAGTACCATCGGAATAGTATCTAGAACACTAGGGGGGGAAAAATGATACATCACACAACATCATGAATGGTTAGCATAGCATAAGACCTCATTATTTAATACTACAACTTCTTAAGATATTAGATTACATTACAGATATAAGCATTTATAAGGACTTCATCATTTGCAGAAGTACATATACACCTGAACATGCTCATAATAATCGTAACATCACTAGATTTCACAACTAGAGAAGAAGGAATAGACACAGTTACACATAACGTGATCATCATAATCACTTATTCCACTGCTAATAAATTGCCATTCAAGGCTACAGTCAACCAATATATAATGACAATAACTTAAAAAACACCGCCACCAATAAGTGGACCATACACACAATGACATACAAAGGCTTCATCAACTACATTAATATAGAAAGGTAGAGGGATGAGCCATTCTTAAAAATTCATCAATCTTTCATCATCATTGATCAGTCCTTTATCATCATTAATACATTATAGTGCAGTAGCTATATGTACTTAAGTCATGAACGAAATGACGTACAAGTCTTCACAAAATCATGATACAACAAGTGCAGTATATCATATATATGGTAAAGAGTAGGGAGTTATGGATCATCAAGTAACATCCCTAGTTTTGCTCATCAATCATCACGTATCAATAATATACATTTAAGGTAGTACTTAATAGATATAAATCAAATCTAAATCATGCTTTATCTACCCTAGAACTAAGATCACATAATATTTATTACAACATTCAAATTGTAGGCTAGAAACCTAGATCAATTCATGCCAAGAATCCTTTTCTTTAATCATCAAGAATTCATACCAAAAATTCATTAATATCATCACTATGAGTAAGTAATTAAGGACAACATATCCTAAAGGAATCCTACTACAATTTGCCATAACCTCTAGATCAAAATGAACATGGGACTTTAGAAATCAATGAAATATAGAAGAATCATAGGCTAATAGACATTGATCTACATGAATCCATTACATACTATTCATAATCACATTACATCATAGGCATTAGCTACAAGAACCATAACATAATAAAAATTCCACTATTATTCATTAAAACATCCACATTACTACTGATCACATAAAGTCATTTATTAGACATGTTTAAATGTTCATATATTGATCCTCACGGATATTTCATCATCAGTTCACTTAAATAACAGTAGGTACAAGCAATTCAACGTAAGAGAATCACAATTCAACCATTAACAGCCATGATCACAATGCCCATGCAAGTGCTAAATCGATTTAGGGTAGGAACATGGGTTCATCATGAAATGAGTTAAAATCAAATGAAACCAAGACATAATCAATTAATCATGATTTAAACTTAAAAAAGTTTGATAAGGAACCCATGGATAGATTGGAGAAGAAGAGATTTGATCATTTTTTTTGAAAACGTGCGATTAATCTCTGCGATGAAAGGAAAACTATAGATGAAGGATAAACATACTTTATCGACATGAAAACTCTAAAAAATTGGTGACATAAACATAGGGATCATGACTCTAGCTTTTCTTGAGTGTAACAACAATGGAGGCTTCTATGGAGATTGTTTGGAAGGTAGGCTTTATTTAGGGTAGGAAGGGAGTGGGAAAGGGGTTGTTCACGTGTTTGATCCTCTTACACACCCAAATAAATAAATTAATACAATAGAGTAATTTTATCACGTGGGTTGAATTTATCATGCACCCATTAATTAAAATAGTGTGTAGCGAAAACGGCACCAGTTGCAGGTACACATCCTATGGCGACCATAGAAGGATATACGTCAATCGATGAGCGTCTGTGGCTTCGTCGATGGACCTTGGCCTGGTCGTGGTTGATACTTTACCAATAATTAGTTCATCTCAAGAACCCCACAACGAGTCCATATTCAACCAATGGGCGTCTTTTGGCTCGTCGAATTGACACTGCAAAGGCAGTGGCTCGAAGCCTTCGGTCTTCTGTGGCCTTTGCGAGCCCCTTTAGAGGGCATACCCTCGAGTTTCAGTAATCAAAAGCTTTACAAAGTTTTAGACCCACACATAGGTTCCCCTACAACAGTACACGTAAACCATCCAAACAAGCGAGTCCTATAAATACCACACTGAGCGTCTGAAGGCTAACTTTAGCATGTGTGACGTTTTTGGGTTTGACCTCCAAGCTCACGACATCATATACTTCTTAAAAAATATAAATCATTTTAAGCACTATTCATAAAGTTCATTCAACTAGATCATAAACAATCATGGACACATGAGACGCTAGGTAAGTGGTCGTCGAACGTCTTAATCGTCCTGCGTTTTGACTCCAAATCCCCTCAAACTTTCAACGTACTGTAAACCATATTATAAATTCATTCTTAGGACCTTATACCCTTAAGAATAACAGGTACAATTAGATAACATAACTCATTGGGGGGGATGACTAATATCAAGCTCTCTGGGAAATTCGTCACGAATGACACTTGAACCCTTTAATCAAACTAGGACTACAATCGCATTTAGACCAGTCATCACATTTATAACATCATCCAATAGAATTCAATCACACCAAGCAAGCAAATCTTCCATTCGCCATCTTTAATGCATCAAACACAAAGATCGGATAGTTCATAGAGGGAACTCCTTCTCCTAATCATAAAATAGTCAGTACATTTCAATTTATTAAGATATCATTTTGCAACTACTTTTAAGTCAACGTAGGTCGATTTCAAAACATTCAAGAAGCAATTAGGCATTATACTTCCATGCACATAGACTTGGTTAGGGCATCACAAAGATCTTATTAATTAGACCTAGTGCCATGAAGGTCATACTCAACCATTACATGCCTAGTGGTGTCCATGGAGGAATACTCTCTCAACACATGACAGGTATCATGAGTTCACACCTAGCCCACCTACCAGGTCAATTTCCTCTGAAAATGAGAATTCTAACTTTTAACCCAAGGCATGATATATTTCTTCAGAGTGAAAGTCCAGATGGTAGACCCACACTAAGTACATCATAAACAAAGCGGAAGTAATTTCACAAAATATCAATTCTAAATAGTACTCACTCCACAATAAAGCATCTTTTTAGAAGAATAACACAAATCATAGGGAACACACATAAGACTTAGCTAAACATGCTTTCACTTTTCAAAAGTGGCCCTAAAATTATGACTTCCAAATCATAAAAGTCACTATAGTTCAGAGACCTCTACAACTTTTCTTTTAAGAGACTCAAAATTTCCATTATAAGGCTAAAACATACACCTCAGAAGTGACTTATCCTGTTTCAATCTTATCTCTCGATGTTAAATTGCACAGTAGTAACAACATGCAATTTAAACATGATAAAACAGCGTGTACAAACATTTCTTCATGAACTGTAATCTCAAAATGTGCCTTAGGTAATGTCAATCAATACATACCAAACATCTAAAGTTCATGCAATAAGACTTATGCAAACTCTATTCATGAACAAGTTAATCAAAATTCATTATATTCAAGTTAAATGAAGGGGGACAAAATAGAAGTCAAAGATAGAAAGTATCGCACCAACTTACAGTGTCACCAGCCCCCACTTCACGGGTCCAATTAAGCGCAATTAAACCCAACTAAGGATTTAACTTAACAACCTCATTTGTTCATCATTACAAGTGGTGCCACGTAGAGAAGGGAATTTGCAGAATTAAAATAGAAAACCAAGGTATTCTAAATTTAACACCTAGGTAATTTATTCCACAATTTATTAAGTTGGTCATACTATTTAACCACATAAAAGTTTTAATACAATAACAATTAGACAACAGGGAATAATGATTCGGGGGAAATAATTACAAGAGACTAGTCTAAGTACTCTTTCTTTTTCTTTAAACATTAAAGTAAGGTAATTCTAGGTCAAACAACCCATATCATCACACAAGGCAAAGCTACTACCCTCAATCAAAGGGAAACATTTAAGGCCACAAACATCAAGGGACTCAAAAAATAAGAAAGTTCTTCCCTTAGTCATACAATCATCATACCATAAGACTCTCATCTTTAGTTAACTTCGTTAAATCTCCTTTTTCATTATTAATCATGATCATATTCACAATTCTATACCTTCAACAAAATTTTGAGTCACAGAAAACATGAGTTTGGTTTCCAAAAATTTACAGTATGTCGATAGCTTACCTGAACATGTTGACAATCTCCAAAAAAGCAACATTTAGGCAATGCTGAGGAAAAACAGACAATATGAGATACCATTACTACAAGAACGGTATAATATTCATCACACTGGATCAAGTTTATAGGAGACTCCAATCCATGATAGGCAACTTCTGCAAGGAACAATATCTACAAAGGTAACACGACTTTAAGGCCACATTATTCTTAGGGTCGCATGCTTCCTTGTAGTACTAAGCATTCAGTTAAATCATAGTATTAGGATACCCAGCATACAAACCATGTAGTAACACACATCCTGCCAAAAGAAACTATGTCAACAATAAATAATTCTAACATATTAACTATATCATGACATTACATTCTCAATATAAACCATGCTTGTTTCACATAAATTTCAGTATTAGATAATGGCATACATCATCCCAAACATCGCTAAAATTAACCTTCACACATACCTTATTCAACCTAAAACAAAGATACACAGGTTAACCTCACTTTCTCCCTTAAGATAGAGACACAGCTCATCCCGAGACTCACATCTAAAGACCACTCGCCGACAACAAACATAAGCGAGAGATTTATAGAGTCAGTTCTATGACCGCTTGAAGAATGATTAAGAGGGAAACTCTATCTTCCTATAGCCTCTCGTACCATTCGATGTTCTCAACTCACAGATCACTGATACAAGATCTACTAGATGTGGCAATATGAGACTTCTTGGAACCTAAACCACAGTTTTAAAATCTAGCTCTGATATCACGTTGGTCAACATCCCGAGGAGCACCCCTAGAAGTAACAGGGCGTACTGACTTCTCGAAGGTCTGAGACAAGACCCTAGTTAATCATGTATCACATGGTATATTCATATTAGCAAAAATTTTCAACTTTTCGTAGCACATCATCTTCTAGAAAGACACTTCATATCTATAGAAAATAAATCTAATACTATTTAGACCCTAGTCCTTATCATCGTAGACTCAACAACGTTAGATCCCTTTTGGACCCGGACCTTCAAAACATAACACTAACTAATAATATTCAAAAACTTACATTAAGAAATGAGTAGGGATCCTTGGCAACTAAGGACCCCTTTCCTGAGTTGGGAACAAAGATCAAGCTCTGAATGATAGATATCATTAAACATCCAGACACCTGACAGTGTGAGTTAAAAAGTAGAGAAGGAATGGGGTAGTACAAGATGCACTACAGTATGCAAGCATGACCAAAAACATGCATTTAAAGGGATTTTCTGAAATCTGCTTCCGGCATTTGAACAAATCTTCATAAAACCTTAGACAATTGGCATTTTATTTCATCACAACTTCATATTAAAAGGCCAACAACAGTACATAAGATGACATGAAGAATTTATGAAAATTTTCAATCACATTAACAGTGAGCTAACTCCTTTAAACAGGGAGTTACTTTTCTTTTATTCTTTACTCCAAAGTAACCCTCTAGTGCTCCTTGGTGCACATGCCATCACCTTAAGCCCCAAGGACAACATAACATATAACCCACATAATCCAACAACTATCATCACCTAAGAATATTATATCCAGACCCATGAAGTCAAGACTTCATTTGGCCTTCTACAGTAAGCTATTTCCATTTGTACTATTTTGACTTTTTTAATATACATCATTTATAAAAGCCTTGTTTATGACTACAATCTTATTTATTAGTGCGCAATGCACCCGTAAGTCCATAAAACCATACATGCTTAGTAACCATTCATAGTCCCACAAACATTAACATCAATTACAATCAACAAGTAAGTGGAGACAACTCATTTCTGTCAATAACAAGACCTTAACCATATAGTCATTTAGAAACCAACATTGGGAATATAAGGATAAGATCACTCTAGAGATTCAGACCCTCGGAACTCTCATAATCAAGTAAGACAAATCCTACAAAGTATTGCATATGGACATAAGCATAAAACATCACATTAGGTACCTCCTAGGGACTTCCTAGGAGCTAATTGTGCATGTATAGATTGGTTCATACTTCCACCGATATAAGTAACGTCATTAAGTCTCCTAAGTTAGGATCCTGTATTTATTTCCATTGTCATTTATCTTTGGGAAACTCCCATAGCCTTCAACTAAAACTAGACCAGGGTGCTAAACATGGCAAGTTGGTGTTGTCCCTCACACCAAAATGAGGGCATCTTACTTGCAAGACCAATCATGAGTATATACTAGATTTAGGTGATAGCACGCGAATCTTTATGTGGCAAGCAGAGGTTATGGAACTAAGGGATAGAGTATACTCCCTCTACATGCCCACATGGAAATTGGGGCCGCATCTTATGGTAATATCATTTGATGAGTTATCCATCTTCGGAGCATTCAACACCACCTTTGATTATAAGATGAACCTCCTTATCGGGAAGCCATCACCTTCCCCAATGTTCAGTTCAAATCGTACTAAGCAAGTTCCCTTTCTTTAAGTCTCATTTAACATTTACTTTATAAATTATGGGCTTATGTGAAATCAGCCATCATAGCTTAGCTCATATGTCATCGATGAAGTTCATCAACCTAAATTATATGCAAGAGCCTTTCAATGAAGGCATATGTATTAAGCACTATCAAGTTAGGAAACATGTGATCCAAGCCTTTAAAGGCTCCTCTAGTGGACTAGATATCAGTCAGTGTGTGTGTATACATACTATGTGAGGAAAATTTCACACAAACACAAAAAGGTCACACATGTTCATATATCAACTCAGAAGTATATATGTGTTATCTATCGGAGCAATCCTTCATATCACACTCAAAAACATATGCAACTTTCTAGTTCATCATACCAGATCCTTAACATCTAGACAAATAAGTCATATTCATAACATGTGAATATAATCATATGTTGTCTTTGGACTATGCAACTAGGGAATTATTCATTCAAGTGAAACATGTGCAATACTGTCAAAGCTATACCTCTGCCTATGCTAGTACATATATCAAGTCATGTCTAGTGCAATGATACATTCACACAACATCATAGAATGGTTAGCATAACTACGACTAATTAAAGATACACAGTCTTATAGGATGCTTAGTCTTTAGTATTATCGTAACGTAAATACATAGATCATTCTAAGACCTCAATCATAGAAGCAAGTTCTATAACCCTAACATGATCATAACAATAGTAACCTCACCTAGATTAACAATAGAGAAGAAGACTAGCACAGGTTACAATAAGGTGATGCATATATTATCATTCATACTTTCATCAATTTTTGCATCGGCTCCTGGTAAACAAAAATATATATGAAAAAAATTAAATCGACCATAACTGGACCATACCCATATAATGTCATCACACGCTCATCAACTACATAATATAGAAGGTAGAGGGATGGAGTCATTCTACTCAATTATCTTATTTGATCCTCATCATTGATCAATACATCTTTCCTAATTCTTACATTATAGATCAGTAGCTATATGACTTAAGTCAAAACGAAAACCATGACAAGTTTTCCCCAAGATACATGATACCAACCTAGTGCACTATATTAATATATGTAAACAGTAGGGGAGATAGGATCATCACGTACTTCCCAGGTTTTTCAGCCTCCATCAAATGTATCAATAATACTCTATTTACAGCAGTACTTGAAATAATATAAATCAACATCTAAATCTGCCTTATTACTCTAGAAGTAAAGATAAAATGTTCACTACAAATTCAAATGTAGGCTAGAAGAACCTAGATCAATTCATGCCAAGACTCCTACTGTTCATCAATGAACCTACCAACATTCAGTAATTAATCAATCTAGTCATTTGTTAAAGTACAAACATAGCCCAACGGAAATCCTCCCATAATTGCCATAACCTCTAGATATATGAACAGCTACGTTCGAAATCAAATGGAGATAAAAGAATCATAGGATAATGACCCACTTATCACATGAATCCATCTATACAATTCAGAGAACATTACATCATAGCAGTAGCTACACGAACAATAACATAACGAATCCACTATTATTCCTTACAACGTCCCCGTTACAATGTCACATAAAGGCATGCTTTAGACCATTTCAAATTTCATATATTGATCATCCGGATCTTTCATTCATAATATCACCCAATTCAGTAAAAATTAACGTAGGTATAAGGAAATGAACTAGGAGAATCACCCCCCCCCAATTCAACCATACAAGCCATGATCATAATGCATGCAAGGCGAAGTCGATTTAGGACGGAACATGGGTTCATCATGCACTTGGATTAAAAATAATCATTAAAACCAATCTATTAAACAGCAAATACTCATGCTTTAACCATTAAAAGGTTTTGAGAAATAACGATGGTAGATTTAAGAAGAAGAGGATTGATCATATTTTCTTTGAAAAATTAGATTAACCTCTCTAGAGAAAAGGATCTATAGATGAAGGATAACCATAAAAATGATCTATGAAAACCTCTAAACTTGTTAGCACATAGGAACCAATGTCCCAGAGATTTCTTGGATTTAACAACCAAGGAGGTTATCTAGGGAGCAAGATATTTGACGGGAAATGTTTAATTTCGTGTAGAAGGACTTACGAAATGAGTTGTCCACGTGTTCATCCTGATCACACACAAATAGGTAAATTAATATTACATCATTTTAGGACGTGGTGTGACTGTTCATTCACCCCAATAAAATAGTGAGCAAGACACAGTGTAGGCTACCTCAACGGCACCATGACGACAGTAGGTCAATCGATGGACTGTTGTGCATTCCGTTGAGTGGACTGGGTGGATTTGGTTTAAACTGACCAAGAAAGTTTCCAGCTGCTGAATCCCACAACGGTTGTTGGTCAACAACTGGGGCATCGTTTGGCTGTCGCAGTGGACACTGCCAAAGTCGTGTCTCCGACAGCCTGGTTCCCGTATGGGTTTTTGCGGGTACATTTAAAAAGTCATACCATGAGTTGTCCACCGTAAAATGAGCAAACCTTAACTAGTTTGTAGCAAGTCAATATGAGTTTAAACAAAACCCTTACAGTCAACACATACAAACAGGCTAAGCTCCCATCAAGAACAATTGAGGTCTTAAGGAAAAAAAACTTTTTTGACGTCTTGGACGTTCTGACGTTGGGGACTCCAAACTTACGAAACACCATATACGTATTTAAACATCATTAATCATTTAAGTAAGTCATATCTCAGTCTACCCTATATAAACACGCAGACATCTTATCCACATAGGTAATAGTCGTCGAACGTTCGTGGTCGTCCCTGACGTGTGTCTTCCAATCACCTCAAACTTTACACAATGACTCGAAACCTATTATAAATTAATTTTAGCCCCTAAATGCAACTTAATAAAAAACATGTTAGCTCTGACACCTTAACCAATTTTGGGGTCTTAAAGAGTGGTATAGTGAGGGTGTGCTCCAATTTGAAGGTTCACGACAAGGGTAGTGATCAAGATTCAAGTGGTTCTCATGTTGTCTGCTTTTGAACGAAGAATCTATTTATGCTCTCTATCTAGGGGTGGCAAGAGGGACTTCTCCCAAAGCGGTCAAGGGAATGTTTGAACGTTCTCTCTATCGGGGGTATATGGTTCAATGATCTGAGTGATGCCCTGTAATTTTTTGACTTCAGTTGGTAGCAAGAAAGTTTGATATTTTCCGATACCTTGAATGAAAATGGGATGTTGTACAACCACCGGTGCGTGAGCGGTGTGCTAATAGTGTGTATAGAAAAGGTCCTAAATGTTTCCCAAAAGAGTTACTGCATGTTAAATTGCAGAATTTGATATGGTTGGAGTTTGCTGTCATTATGGGAATGGATTGGATGCCCATGATTGTTTGCTTCCATTGATTTGTAGACAAGAATTGTGAGGTTTAACTTTCCAAAAAAATTGTTAGAGTGAAGGGCGGGAAATTCTATTCTGAGACGTATCATTTAATGTTAAAGCCTGTAGAATGATCTCTAAAGGAGGTCTAACATAAGGTAAGAGTCAAAGAGAATAGACTCCAAATTCCTCTGCACGGAATCGGTCCCAAAAGTAAGGGATTACGTGGTCTTTTCTAATGATAGTCTTGCTAGTTCTCTAAAATCGGGAAATTAAGTTTAGTATCGACTTATTAACAGAAAAAATCCATTTCAATTCCCTGTTTAACAAATGGTTCTGGCAGAATGAAAGAGTGGAAGGCCTCAAACACACCTACTAGCTAATATCTTCATTAGACCTATATTTCTCCATGGGCTGATCAGTATCTATTTGGATAGAAGAAGGTGGTTCTTAGAAGGGCATTGATATCGCAACTCAATAAAGGCACTATTAAGAACAAGATCCCTCTCTCGGATTGAGCCACTTATTGATCACATCCATAGGAGCAAGCTACTGTTCTAAGATTGATTGAGGTCAGGGTATCACCAACTTAGGGTGAGAGGTGAGGGATATACTAAAAAGGCATTACGAACAAGATATGGTCGATGAGTTTCCTATTAATGTAACTTTGGTCCATCTAAGCCCCGGCGGTGTTTAAAGATTCTAGGACTATTGTTGTTTGAAGTGCCCTAGATTTGGTCAATGTCATTGATCTTCCTTACAACATCTTGGTATATTCGATAAATGAGGGTGAAAACACGAATTATGTGACAGTGATGTTGCAAGCTTTAAGGAAAACAATTGATTTTCCAGTATAGCAAATGTGAGTTTTGGGAGGTCGGTGGAAAGTTTTCTGGTCTATCAGTCTCTAGTCAGGGAGTTGAGGTGATCAAGGAAAACCGAGTGGTAAGAATTTCCCGAGACCCTTGACTCCAACCGAATTAGGAGCTACTTGTGTCTAGGAGGAGGACTTAGGAGGTTGTGGATGGTGTGCGTCAATGCCTCTCCCTGACTACCAGAACCAAAAGGAGTGGGAAATTGGGTGGGCGGAGGAATGTGACAGACGCTCAAAATATTAAAGCGAGGATTACCATCCGCCCTGGCATTGACTCTAACCAGAGGGTTACAAGGGCTTGTTGTATATTGTGATGCTCTTGAGGTGGGTGCGGGTGGTTCTTATGACCAACATGTAAAAAGTAG
>JAKWJA010002060.1:0-52738 GCA_027704765.1 Solanum habrochaites
ACATTGGAAAAGTCGGGCATGGTATGCTATCATCGCCTTTGGATACACAGACAAACGACGTTAGGCGTGGCATGCCATCATCACCCTTGGGCAGCATACACCGTCGAACGACATCGGGTGTGGGCGTGGCATATTATCATGGCCTTTGGACAGAACACATGGTCGAACAACGTCAAGCGTGGCATGCTATCATCGCCCTTGGGCAGCACACAATATCGTAGATGCGGGCGTGGCATGCCAATATCGCCCTTTTGAAGCACACATGTTCGGACGATGTCGGGAGTTAGATGCCATCATTACCCTTGGGCAGCAAACATGGTCGGACAACGTCGGGCAGTGCATGCCATCTTGCTTGGACAGCATACACTACCGGACATTGTTGGGCGTGTCATGACATCATCGCCCTTGGATTGCACAAATGGACGGACTACATTAGGTGTGGCATGCCCGCATGGGCCTTGGGCAACATAAATGGTCGAGCGACATCGGGTATGACATGCAATCATCGTACTTGGGCAGCACACACGATCGAATGATGTCGAGCGTGGCATGGCCGCGTGGTCCTTGGACAGCAAACATGGTTGGACAACGTCGAGCGTCACAAGGCATCATCGCCATTGGGCAGCAATACCGTTGGACGATGTAGGGCATTTCAATCCATCATCGCCCTCAGGCAGCACTTATGACTAGATGACGTTGGGTGTGGTATGCCATTATAGGCCTTGGAAAGCATACACGATCGAAAAACTTCGGGCGTGTCATGTTAACATCGCCCTTGGACAACACACATGATCGGACGATGTAGGGCGTAGCATGCCCGCATGGACCTTCTGAAGCACACATGGTCGGATAGCATCGAGCGTGTCATACCATAATCTTTTTTGGGCAGTACATACAATTGGATGACATTAAGCGTGAAATGTCATCATCATCTCTTAGGAAACATTCATGGCCAAACAACGTCTAGAGTCGCATGCCATAATCTCCATTGGGCATCCTGAACAATCGGACTACGACTTGCATGGCAAGCCATCATCTCCCTTGGACAGGTTACAAGTCGAACGACATCGTACATGGATTGCCTGCATTTCCTTTGGGTAGCACCCAGGGTCGGAATATGTTAGTGTCGCATGTCATCATCGCCCTTGGAAAAAATACACAGGGTCGAACGACATCAAGCGTGACATGATATCATCGCCCTAACGCAGCACAGACGGTCTGAGGACGTTGGGTGTGGTAGGCCTAAATGGCCCTTGGGAAGCACACACGATCAGAGTGGCATGCTATCATTGCCCTTGGGCAGCACACACGGTCGGACGACGTCAGGTATGGCATGCCATCTCGCTCTTTGACAACACATATGGTTGGACTACTTGGGGCGTGGCATTATATCTCCTTTGAACAACCTACACAGATGAACCGGGTTGAGCATGGTATGACATCATTTCCCTTGTGCTGCACACACGGTCAGATGACGTCGGGCATTGTATGCCATCATTGCCCTTGGATAGCACACACGATCGGATGACGTCGAGCGTGCAATGCTAGTATGGTCCTTGGGTAGCACACATGATTAGTAGACGTCGGGCGTGGCATACCATCATCGCCCTTGGACAAAATATACGGTTGGACGACGTCGGGCGTGTCATGCTATCATCACCCTTGGGAAGCATACACAATGAAAAGATGTCATGCAAGACATGTTATTATTTCCCTTGGTCAGCACACATTGTCCAACGACGTCAAGTGTGACATTCCCGCATGGCCTTTTGACAACAAATATGGTCAAAAAAGGTCGAGCGTGGCATGCCATCATCTCTCTTAGACAACACACAAGATTGGACTACGTCGCGCATGGCATGCCATCATAGCCCTTCGGCATCATACATGGTCGGACGATGTCGGGCGTGGCATGCCATCATGGTCCTAAGAGGAAACACACAACAAATTGGACGGACGCGGGTTTTTTGGTTGGCCTGTCTCATTGTTACTTGGGAAGCACACAACGGTCAAACTACGTTCAGGCATGGAGTACTATCTCCATTGGACAAACAACGTTCGGACGATGTCGGGGATTCTTGTCCATGACAGCCTCCCCTTGGGACAACCACACTTTGAGGGACGCCGGTAATGTGGCATGCATCCAGCCCCTTTGGGACTGCAAACAAGAACGACGACGTCGGGCGTGGCATGTCATAATCGCCCTTGTGTAGTACATAGGGTCGGACTACGTGACGGGTGACGAGCCAATTTTGCCATAAGTAAAAACACATGGTCGGATGACATCGAGCGTGGCATGCCATCATCACCCTTGGATAAAATATATGATCGAACGACGTCGCGCATGGAATGACATGATCTCCCTTGAAAAACACACACAGGGTCAAACGACCTCAGGCGTGGCATGTCATCATTTCCCTTGGATAAAACACACGGTCGAACGACATTGGCCATGGCATGCCATTATCTCACTTGGACTGCACAAATCGCTGAACGACATTGAGCGTGGCATGTACGCAATTGCATGTGGCAGCATAACGGTCGGATGACAAATGGTGTGACATGCTATCATCTCCCTTAGGCAACACACACGATTGGATGACAGCAGGAGTGGCATGCCCGCATGGTCGTTGGGCTGCACACATGGTTGGACGACGTCGATCATCACCCTTGGGCAGCACACACCGTTGGGCGACATTGGGCATGGGATGCCAAAATCGCCCTTGGGCAGCACACATGATCAGACAACGTTAGGTCTGGCATGCCATCATAGCCCTTGGAAAGCATACGCGGTTGAACGACGTCGGGTGTGGCATGTTATCATTGCTCTTGGAAAGCATACACGGTCGGATGACTTCGGGCGTGGCATGAACCTTTGTCCTTTAGGCAGCACAAACTGTCGGACGACATCGGGCGTGGTATGCAATCATCATCCTTGGTAAGCATACACAATCAAACGATGTCATGCAAGACATGTTATTATTTCCCTTGGTCAGCACACATTGTCCAACGACGTCAAGTGTGATATTCCCGCATGGCCTTTTGACAACAAACATGGTCGAAAAAGGTCGAGCGTGGCATGCCATCATCTCTCTTAGACAACACACAAGATCGGACTACGTCGCGCATGGCATGCCATCATAGCCCTTCGGCATCATACATGGTCGGACGATGTCGGGCGTGGCATGCCATCATGGTCCTAGAGTAACACACACAATTGGACGACGTCGGGTGTGGCATGCCATCATCGCCCTTGGACAGCATACATGGTCAGACAACGACATGTTGGGTATGTTATCATTGACCTTGGAATGAACACACAGTCAAACGATGTTGAGCGTGGCATAACATCATTGCCCTTTGTTAGTACACAACATTGTACGACGTCGACATGGCATGATATTAGTGCCCTTGTGCAGCACACACGATCGGACTACGTCGGGCATAACATAGCATCATTGTCCTTAGGAAGCACACAAGGTCAAACTACGTCAGGCATGGAGTACTATCTCTCCCTTGGACAACATACGGTCGGACGATGTTAGGCTTGTCATGACATCATCCCCTTGGGACAACACACTCTGAGGGACGACGTTAATGTGGCATTCCATCCACGCCTTTGGACTGCACACAAGAACGGACGACGTCGGGCATGGCATGTCATCATCGCCCTTGTGTAGTACACAGGGTCGGACTACGTGACGGGTGACGAGCCAATTTCGCCATAAGTAAAAACACATGGTCAGATGACATCGAGCGTGGCATGCCATCATCACCCTTGGATAAAATATATGATCGAACGACGTCGCGCGTGGAATGCCATGATCTCCCTTGAACAACACACAGGGTCAAACGACATCAGGCGTGGCATATTATCATTTCCCTTGGACAAAACACACGGTCGAACGACATTGGGCATGGCATGCCATTATCACCCTATGACTGCACAAATCGCTGAACGACATTGAGTGTGGCATGTACGCAATTGCATATGGCAGCATAACGGTCGGATGACGAATGGTGTGATATGCTATCATCTCCCTTGGGCAACACACACGATTGGATGACAGCGGGAGTGGCATGCCCGCATGGTTGTTGGGCTACACACATGGTTGGACGAGGCGATCATCAACCTGGGCAGGCACACCACCGTTGGGCGACATTGGGATGGGGATGCCAAAATCGCCCTTGGGCAGCACACACGATCAGACAACGTTAGGTATGGCATGCCATCATAGCCCTTGGAAAGCATACACGGTTGAACGACGTCGGGTGTGGCATGTTATCATTGCTCTTGGAAAGCATACACGGTCGGATGACATCGGGCGTGGCATGAACCTTTGTCCTTTAGGCAGTACAAACTGTCGGACGACATCGGGCGTGGTATGCATTCATCACCCTTGGGAAGCATACACAATCAAACGATGTCATGCAAGACATGTTATTATTTCCCTGTGTTCAGGAACACATTGTTCCAGACGTCAATGTTGACTTTCCCTGCATGGCCTTTTGACAAAAACATGGTCGAAAAAGGGTCGAGCGTTGGCATGCCATCAATCTCTCTGGACAACACACAAGTAGGACTACGTCGCGCATGGCCTTCCATTTCATAGCCCTTCGGCATATTACATTGGTCGGACGATGTCGGGCGTGGCATTGCCATCATGTCCAAGAGTAGTAACACACACAATGGACGACGTCGGGTGTGGCTGCCATCATCGCCCTTGGACAGATACGGCTAAGACAACACATGTTGGGTATGTAATTCATGCCCTTGGATGAAAACCACACAACAAACGATGTTGAGCGTTGGCATAAAAATCATTGGCCCTTGGTTCGTACACACATGGTACGGACGTCGACGTGGCATGATATTAGTGCCTTGTGCAGCACACACGATCGGACTACGTCGGGCATAACATAGCATCATTGTCCTTGGGAAGCACACAAGGTCGAACTACGTCAGGCATGGAGTACTATCTCTCCCTTGGACAACATATGGTCGGACTATGTCGGGCTTGTAATGACATCATCCCCTTGGGACAACACACTCTGAGGGACGACGTTAATGTGGCATGCCATCCACGCCTTTGGAATGCACACAAGAACGGATGACATCGGGCGTGGCATGTCATCATCGCCCTTGTGTAGTACACAGGGTCGGACTACGTGACGGGTGACGAGCCAATTTTGCCATAAGTAAAAACACATGGTCGAACGACATCGAGAGTGGCATGCCATCATCGCCCTTGCATAAAATATATGATCGAACGACGTCGCGTGTGGAATTCCATGATCTCCCTTGAACAACACAAACAGGGTCAAACGACATCAGGAGTGGCATGTCATCATTTCCCTTGGAAAAAACACACGGTCGAACGACATCGGGCATGGCATGCCATTATCACCCTTGGACTGCACAAATCGCTGAACGACATCGAGTGTGGCATGTACACAATTGCATGTGGCAGCATAAAGGTCGGATGACGAATGGTGTGACATGCTATCATCTCCCTTGGGCAACACACACGATTGGATGATAGCGGGAGGGAGTGGCACGCACGCACCCTGGTCAGGCGCGGCTGCCCACAGGTTGGACGACGTCGATCATCACCCTTGACCAGCATACACCGTTGGGTGACATTGGGCATGGGACGCAAAAATCGCCCTTGGGCAGCACACACGATCAGACAACGTTAGGTCATGCATGCCATCATAGCCCTTGGAAAGCATACGCTCTTGAACGACGTCGGGTGTGGCATGTTATCATTGCCCTTGGAAAGCATACACGGTCGGATGACATCGGGCATGGCATGCCATTATCGCCCTTTCGTAACACAAATACCCAGACGAAGTTAGGTGTGATATGTCATGATCACCAATGGGAAGCACACATTGTAAGACGACGCCCAATGACAAATGCCATCATCGCCCTTGCACGACACAAATGATCGAACTACGTCTGGTATGGCATGCCATCATCCCTTGGGTAACACACATGTTAGGACAATGTCGGGCGTGGCATTCCATCATCTCCTTTTGAAAACATACACGGTCGGACGATATCAGATGTCGCGTGTTATCATTGACTTTTGACAAAACACAAAGTCAAACAATGCCAAGCGTGGTATGCCATCATCGCCCTTGGGCATCACACATCATCGTAGACGCGGATGTGGCATGCCATCATCTTCCTTGTGGAGCCCATAATTTCTAACTATTTTTTGTGTCGTCGAAGCGATTAGAATTGCACCAATTAAGTGTGCCCTTGGGCAGCAAACACAGTCGGACAACATCGGGAAGGCGAAGGGAATGAAATCGTTAAAGGCATCATCCAGTGGATAGGCACACAACGATTGGACGAAGTTCGGCATGGCATACAATCATCGACCTTGGACCTGCAACAACTGGTCGACGACATCGGGGTGGCATGCCATCATTTGTCTTTCAAATCAAAAGCATAATAAAACGATCGGACGAGTGTCGGCGTAGCAATTATTACTGCACGTTGGATAAGCTAAAACAAAGATGACACCACGGCCTAACGAGGCGTGTGATACGTTGATATTACTACATGGGACATTGGGACCGGAAAGCAACACATGATTGGATTAATCGGGCGTAAAATGCATGATCGCCTTGGACACCCACACCCGATTGGACCAGTTCGGGCGTGGCACATGACTGTATGTCCTGTGGGCTTATCCACAGTCTAACGACGTCAGAGTGGCATGCTATTATCGCCTTTGACAGCACAGTGATCAGGTGACAGTCGCGGAAGGGAGACAACAGTTTGAAGAGAGGCATCAGCCCACCGATATGCATAGTGATAATGACATAAATCATTTAGTACAATAAACACACAGTTGGACTACATCGGGCGTAAGGGTCAGAGATCAATGACAATTATCGGGCCCTTGGACAACCACAACTATCGGAGGTGAGGAGACACATAAGGGCGGTGCGACCATATATGGGACAAGATGGACCTGGGGCAACACGACACAACCAACTAAACGGTCACAAGAGGAGGAATATGCAAAATGTGACCTGGATGTGGTACGCACATAATCGACATTATGGAGAGACACAAGGACTACTGATGTGGCTTGTATACAATGCCATCATTTGATCTTGGCACCAAAATGAACAAACAAGGTCGGACTACTTGTGCGTTGACATGATATCTATATCCCTTTTATACACAGGACTGTCGTACAGACATTGCTCGTGTAATATCATATCCTTTCGACCAGACACCAGATAATAAGAAATCGTAGATGAGGGCATGTTATCATCTGTCACTTTGACCGTGCAACTAATGGAGAAGGGTTGACGACATCGCGGGCACCAATAAAGCGACTAAGGGTCGAGCAACCATGGCATCGCTTGGGACAGCATAAACTGCAGATATGAAGGATTGGCAACCACAGAGCCCCGCCCGGCGGCGTAAGAAAGGGCAGAACGACGCGCGTTATACGCCGCCGGTCGGAGAGAATCCCATAGGAGGCCGAATAAGCAGCCCGGTGCTTGGGACATTGACGCGCGAGTAGGCCGAGAGACTGCTAATTGGAAGCCTCATGCACGGGATCCCATCCCTGCTGGAGGGTCAGGGAGAGCAGGGAGGGGCGGCGTTCCTTCTGCTTCCTGACACACCCACTAGTAAGAGCCGCGCAATATACACGCGCAAGGAACGAAGGCTGTTAGGGCCCCCACGTAGAGACGAATAGTACCTGCGGCAGTGTGGATCAGAGCTGAGTGCCCGCTTCGTCCAGAGCGCCAACTTGGATGGTAGTAGGCCTCCGTGTAGGAGCGGTCGTCACGATTCAGCCGGACTCAGGAAGATACACGTGAGCCCGGCCTACGAGTTCATTCTTCTCTTCTCTTTCGGGTCGACCGGCACTAGGACTGGCACTTGACGGACACGATTCTCTGGCCGCTGGATACCCACTCGGATGTGCCCGAACTCGACAACTACCAGGCTACGTATCCTCCGACTCACCCCTGCATTCTCATATACTGCCAACGCTCCTAGTGAGCCGTCCGGCACGCCGACAGCACATAGGACTTCGAGGAAGATCCCCGAGCGCGGCCACGGGATAGGCGACAGAGAAGGCAGCATCGATTCGCAAGCCGTGCCTCTGCTCATAAGTGATACTATCCGGCAAGCTCTCGGACGCACCAGAACCTGAGAAACCACGAGTCCCGGGGACAGAATGACCTCCAAGTCCATTGCTGAGATCTCACCCCGATCACACTTCTTTACTTCACTATCTCTAAATCTCTCATTGATGCCTGATCACTCACGCTGACTCACCACTGCAGGCTCTTCAGCCAGGCCAGAGACAGTCCTTACAAGTTGTGTGTCTCAGTGTTCGCCAGCTAGGACGCGGGCTAGCATTGCCATTTCATAGCCCTTCGGCATCATACATGGTCGGACGATGTCGGGCGTGGCATGCCATCATGGTCCTAGAGTAACACACACAATTGGACAACATCGGGCGTGGCATGCCATCATCGCCCTTGGACAACATACATGGTCAGACAACGACATGTGTGGTATGTTATCATTGCCCTTGGACTGAACACACAGTCAGACGATGTCGAGCGTTGCATAACATCATTGCCCTTGGTTAGCACACAACGTTGTACGACGTCGGGCGTGGCATGCTATCATTGCCCTTGTGCAGCACACACGATCGGACTACGTCGGGCGTTACATGACATCACTGTCCTTGGGAAGCACACACGGTCGGACTACGTCAGGCATGGAATTCTATCTCGCTCTCAGACTGCACACACGAACGGACGACGTCGGGCGTGGCATGTAATCATCGCCCTTGTGTAGTACACAAGATTGGACTACGTGAGGCTTGACATGCCAATATATCCATAAGGAAAAACACCATGGTCCGGAAAAAACATGTGATGCAGCCACATCTCCCTTGGACAAAAATATACGGTAAAACAGAAGCGCGTCGTGGCATGACATTATCTCCCTGAACAGTACAATGGGTCTTTCGGACGACATCAGGGCGTGGCCATGTCATCCATGTTTCTTGGGACAAAAACACATGGAAGAAGACTCAGCGGGGAATGCCACAATCTACTTGGGGGACAACACACACGGACGAACGACGTTAAGTGTGGCATGCCATCATCGCCCTTGGGCAGCATACACCATCGGACAACATCGGGCGTGGCATATTATCATGGCCTTTAGACAGAACACACGGTCGAACAACGTCAAGCGTGGCATGCTATCATCGCCCTTGAGCTGAACGCATCATCGTAGATGCAGGCGTGGCATGCCATTATCGCCCTTGTGAAGCACACACGTTCAGACGATGTCAAGTGTTAGATGCCATTATTAACCTTGGGCAGCAAACACGGTCAAACAACACCGGGCCGTGCATGCCATCTTGCTCTTATAAAACATACATGATCAGACGATGTCGGGCTTGTCATGACATCATCTCCCTTGGATTGCACAAATGGATGGACGACGTCAGGCTTGGCATGCCCGCATAGTCCTTGGGTAGCATAAATGGTCTGACGAAATCAGGCATGACATGCTGTCATCGTACTTGAAGGAACACACGATCAAATGATGTCGGGCGTGGCATGCCCACATGGTCTTTGGAAAGCACACATGGTTGGACGACGTCGAGCATCGAATGACTTCATCGCCCATGGAACACCGTCGGATGATATAGGGCATGAATTGACATCATCTCCCTTGGGTAGGACGACCGATTAGACTAAGTCTGGCATGGCATACAATCATCGCCCTTCGATAGAACACAAGTCGGACGACGTTGTGTGATGCATGCCCGCATTTTCCTTGGGAAGAAAATATGGTCGGAGGACGTCGGTGTGGCATGTCATTATCGCCCTTCGACTACATACACGAGGTCGGACGATATCGAGCGTTACATGCTATCATCGCCCTTGGGTAGAACACACGGTCGGACGACGTCGAGCGTGGCATGCCCGCATAGACCGTTTGCATCACACATGGTCGGAGTAGCATGCCATCATATCCCTTGGGCAGCACACACGGTCGGATGATGTCGGGCATGGCATGCCATCATCTCCTTTTGAAAACATACACGGTCAGACGATATCAGACATTTTATGTTATCATTGTCTTTTGACAAAACATAAAGTCAAACAATGTTAAGTGTGGCATGACATCATCGCCCTTGGGCGGCACCGATAAGCGTAGACGCGGATGTGGCATGCCATTATCTTCCATGTTGAGCCCATAGGTACTAACGATGTCGGACATTAGATGCCATTATTTCCCTTGGGCAGCAAAGACAGTTGGAGAACGTCGGGAGGTGCATGCCATCTTACCCTTGGATAGCACACACGATTGGACGACGTCGGGCATGGCATGCCATCATCGCCCTAGAACTGCACAAATGGTCGGACGACGTCGGGCGTGGCATGCCATCATCTCCTTTTGAAAGCATACACGGTCGGACAACGTCGGCGTAGCATATTACTGTCACCGTTGGATAGCACACACGATTACACCACGTCGGGCGTGATATGCCTGCATGGACATTGGGAAGCACACACGATCGGATTATGTTGGGCGTAAAATTCCATCATCTCCCTTGGACAACACACACGATTGGACCACGTCAGGCGTCGCTTGCCCGTATGTCCATTGGGCATCACACACGGTCAAACGATGTCAGACGTGGCATGCTATCATCGCCTTTGGCAGCATAGACGATCAGATGACATCGGGCGTTAGATGCCATCATTGCCCTTAGGAAACACACGGTCGGATTACATTGGGTATGGCATGCAATCTCTCTCTTGGATAGCTAACAAGGTCGGATGAAGTCAGGCATGAATGTAATCATCTCCTTTGGACAACCCACACGGACGAACGGCGTTAGGCATGGCATGCCATCATCGCCCTTGGGAAGCATACACCGTCGGACAACATCGGGCGTGGCATATTATCATGGCCTTTGGACAGAACACACGGTTGAACAACGTCAAGCGTGGAACTCTGTCATCGCCCTTGAGCTGAACGCATCATCGTAGATGCGGGCATGGCTTGCCATTATCGCCCTTGTGAAGCACACACGTTCAGACAATGTCAGGTGTTAGATGCCATCATTACCCTTGGGTAGCAAACACGGTCGGACAACATCGGTCCGTGCATGCCATCTCGCTCTTAGACAACATACACGATCAGAATACGTTTGGATTTGTATGACATAATCACCCTTACGCAGCACACACAGATTGACGACGTCAGGTGTGACATTCCATCATCGCCCTTGGAAAGCATACACGGTCGGATGATGTCGACATAGCATATTACCGTCACCCTTTGACATCACACACGATTAGACCACATCGGGCCTGATATGCCTGCATGGCCCTTAGGCAACACACATAATCGGACAACGTAGGGCGTAAAATGCCATCATCGACCTTGGAAAGCATAGACGATCGTTCATCGTTGATCGTGGCATGTTATCAGCGCCCTTGTACAACAAACATGATTGGACCACATCGGGCGTGTCATGCCCGCATGGCCCTTGGATAGTAGACAGGATCAAACGACGTCAGGCGTTGCATGCCATCATCGTCTTTGGACAACTTAGACGATCTGATGATGTCGGGAGTTAGATGCCATCATTGCCCTTAGGCAGCACACATTGCCGTACTACATGTGGCGTGGCATGCCATCTCTCCCTTGGATAGATCACAAGGTCGGATGAAGTCGGGCATAGCATTCCATCATCGCCTTTGGATACACGGACGAACGACGTTAGGCATGGCATGCCATCATCACCCTTGGGCAGCATACACCGTCGGACGACATTGGGTGTGGGCGTGGCATATTATCATGGCCTTTGGACAGAACAGATGGTCGAACAACATCAAGCGTGGCATGCTATCATCGGCCTTGGGCAGCACGCAATATCGTAGACTCCGGCGTGGCATGCCAATATCGCCCTTTTGAAGCACACACATTCGGACGATGTCGGGAGTTAGATGCCATACATTACCTTGGCAGCAAACACGGTAGGACAACGTCGGGACAGTGAATGCCATCGCGACTTGGACAAAATACACTATCGACATTTCGGGCGTGTCTTGACATCATGCCCTTGGATTTGTATCATCGAACATTACCGCCAGCCTCCCATCTTCCTGTCATCCGTCACCCCTTTCCACCATTGTCTTTTCCTTTTTTTTTTTTTCCTTTGCTTATCCCTACCGCTTCCCCTTTCTATCCTTTTTCTCTGCCGGTTGCCAGTATCCTCCTCTCTTTTTTTGTCATTCCTATTTCCATCGTTCCTATGTCCCTTGTGTCTTCTCGCATCTTCTGCATACCCGACCATTTCCCCCTGAGCTAACAGCATCGCAAAAATGGCCGGACTACATCAGGCGTGGCATGCCTTCATGGGCCTTGGGCAACATAAATGGTCGAACGACATCGGGCACGGTATGCCATTATCGTACTTGGGCAACACACACAATCGAATGATGTCGAGTGTGGCATTCCCGCATGGTCCTTGGGCAGCACACATGGTTGGACGACTTTGAGCGGCACAAGGCATCATCGCCCTTGGGCAGCAAATACCGTTGGACGATGTAGGGCCTTTCAATCCATTATCGCCCTCAGGAAGCACTTACGACTAGACGACGTTGGGTGTGGTATACCATTATAGACCTTGTAAAGCATACACGATCGAACAACTTCGGGCGTGTCATGTTAACATCGCCCTTTGACAACACACATGATCGGACGATGTTGGGCGTAGCATGCCCGCATGGACCTTCTGAAGCACAAACGGTCGGATGACATCAGGCGTATCATGCCATCATCTCCCTTAGGCAGTACATACAATCGGATGACATCGAGCGTGAAATGTCATCATCATCTCTTAGGCAACATTCATGGCCAAACAACGTCAAGAGTCGCATGCCATAATCTCCCGTGGCCATCCTGAACAATCGGACTACGTCTTGCATGGCATGCCATCATCGCCCTTGGACAGAACACAAGTCGGACGACATCGTACGTGGCATGCCCGCATTTCCCTTGGGTAGCACACAGGGTCGGAAGACGTCGGTGTGGCATGTCATCATCGCCCTTGGACAAAATACACAGGGTCGGACGACATCAAGCGTGACATGATATCATCGCCCTAAGGAAGCACACACGGTCATACGACGTAAATGTGGTAGGCCTAAATGGCCCTTGGGCAGCACAGACGATCAGAGTGGCATGCTATCATTGCCCTTGGGCAGCACAAACGGTTGGACGACGTCGGGTGTGGCATGCAATCTCGCTCTTTAACAACACATACGGTTGGACTACTTGGGGCGTGGCATTATATCATCGCCTTTGAACAACCTACACAGATGAACGGGGTTGAGCATGGTATGACATCATTGCCCTTGTGCTGCACACACGGTCAGATGACGTCGGGCATTGTATGCCATCATTGCCCTTGGATAGCACACACGATCGGATGACGTCGAGCGTGCAATGCAATCATCTTTTTTGGTCAACAAACACGGACAAACGACATTGGACATGGCATGCCATCATCGCCCTTGGACATATCACACAGTCAAATGACGTCCGGCGTGGCATGCTAGTATGGTCCTTGGGTAGCACACATGATTAAATGACATTGAGTGTGGCATGCCATCATCGCCCTTGGACAACACACACGTTCAGACGACGTCGGGCATAGCATGCCATCATCACCCTTAGACAGCACACACGATCAAACTACGTCGGATGTGGCATACCATCATCTCCCTTGGACAAAATATACGATCGGACGACCTCAGGCGTGTCATGCTATCATCACCCTTTTGTAGCATAAACGATCGAACGACGTCAGGGTATTAAATGCCATCTTTAACCTTCAAAAATATACACGGTTGGACTACGTCGAGCATGACATGTAATCATATCCCTTAGTTATCACATACGATCAGACCACGTCAAGCGTGGCATGCCAGCATGGAAAGACGTTAGGCATGGCATAGTCATAGTCACACGACGTTTGGCATGGCATACCATCATAGCCATGGGCAGCACACACGGTCGGACTACATCGGGCGTGATATGCCAATATCTCCCTTGGGCAGCACACACTGTCGGATGATATCGGGCGTGGCATGTCGCATGGACCTAGGGCAACACACACGGTAGGATGACGTCTGGTGTGGCATGCCATCATCGCATTTGGAGAGCACACAAAGACTTATGACGTCGGGCGTTACATGCCATTATTGCTCTTGGGAAGCACACACGGTCGGACTACGTTGTGCGTGGCATGCTATCATCACCCTTGGACTACACAGACTCTCGTACGACGTTGGTCGTGTAATGTCATCATCCCTTTGGACAACACACACGGATGAACGGCGTAGAGTGTGGCATGCAATCATCTCCCTAGGACTGCACATACGGTTGGACGACATCAGGCGTGGCATACCCCTTTGGCCCTTGGGCAACCTAAACTGTCGGACGACATCGGGAGTGGTATGCAATCATCACCCTTGGGAAGCATACACAATCAGATGATGTCATGCATGACATGTTATTTTTTCCCTTTGTCAGCACACATTGTCCGATGACGTCAAGCGTGACATGCCCGGATGGCCTTTTTGCAGCAAACATGGTCAAACAAGGTCGAGCGTGGCATGCCATCATCTCTCTTAGACAACACACAAGATCGGACTACGACGCACATGGCATGCCATCATAGCCCTTCGGCATCATAAATGGTCGGACGATGTCGGGCGTGGCATTCCATCATGGTCCTAGTGTAACACATACAATTGGACGACGTCGTGCGTGGCATGCCATCATCGCCCTTGGACAACATACATGGTTAGAAAATGACATGTTGGGTATGTTATCATTGCCCTTGGACTTAACACATAGTCAGACGATGTCGAGCATGGCATAACATCATTGCCCTTGGTTAGCACACAACGTTGTACAACATCCACGTGGCATGCTATTAGTGCATTTGTGCAGCACACACGATTGGACTAGGCCGAGCATAACATGCCATCATTGTCCTTGGGAAGCACACACGGTCGGACTACGTCAGGCATGGAATACTATCTCGCCCTTGGACAATATACGGTCGGATAATGTCGGTCTTGTCATGAAATCATCCCCTCGGGACAACACACTTTGAGGGACGACATTAATGTGGCATGCCATCCACGCCTTTGGACTGCACACAAGAATGGACGACGTCGGGCGTGGCATGTCATCATCGCCCTTGTGTAGTACACACGGTCGGAAAACGTGAGGGGTGACGAGCCAATTTTGCCATAAGTAAAAGCACATGATCGGACGACATCGAGCGTGGCATGCCATAATCGCCCTTGGATAAAATATATGATCGAACGACGTCGCGCGTGGAATGCCATCATCTCCCTTGAAAAACACACAGGGTCAAACGACATCAGGCGTGGCATGTCATCATTTCCCTTTGACAAAACACACAGTCGAATGACATCGGGCATGGCATTCCATTATCACCCTTGGACTACACAAATCGCTGAACGACATAGAGCATGGCATGTACGCAATTGCCTGTGGAAGCATAACGGTCGGATGATGAATGGTGTGACATGCTATCATCTCCCTTTGGCAACACACACGGTTGGATGACGGCGGGAGTGGCATGCCCGCATGGTTGTTGGGCAGCACACATGGTTGGACGATGTCGATCATCACTCTTGGGCAGCACACACCGTCAGGCGACATTGGGCGTGGGCACATACGATCAGACGACGTTAGGTCTGGCATGCCATCATAGCCCTTGGAAAGCATATGCGGTTGATTTGAACGACGTAGGGGTGTGGTTGGTGGCATTGTTATCATTTGCCCTTGGAAAAGCATTACCGATCAAAACGAGGTGTGTCACCATGGCATGCCCGCATGGCCCTTGTAAAGCACACACGGTCGGATGACATCGGGCATGACTGGCCATTATCGCCCTTTCGTAGCACAAAAACTCTGATGAAGTGAGGCGTGATATGTCATGATCACCCATGGGAAGCACACATGGTCAGACGACGTCCAATGACGCATGCCATCATCTCCCTTGCACGACACAAATGATCGAACTACGTCTGGTATGGCATGCCATCATCTCTCTTGGGTAACACACATGTTAGGGCGATGTCGGGCGTGGCTTGCCATCATCTTCTTTTGAAAACATACACGGTCGGACGATATCAGATGTTGCGTGTTATCATTGCCTTTTAACAGAACACAAAGTCATACAATGTCAAGCGTGGCATGCCATCATTGCCCTCGGGCAGCACACATCATCGTAGACGCGGATGTGGCATGCCATCATCTTCCTTGTAGAGCCCACAAGTTCTAAAGATGTCGGGCGTTAGATGCCATTATTTCCCTTGGGCATCAAACACCTTCGGACAACGTCGGGAGGTGCATGACATCTTTCCCTTGTATAGAACACACGGTTGGATGACATCGGGCATGGCATGCCATTATCGCCCTTGGCAATTTCACAAAAATGGCTATCGAACGGACTCGGAGTAGCATATTACTTTCACCCGTGGATAGCACACCACTATTACACCACGTCGGGCGTGCTATGCCTGCTCATGACATTGGGAAGTCACAACACGATCGGTACTTCAGGGACCGTTATTTTAAATGCCATCCTCGCCCTTGGACAAATAACACGATGGGACCAGGTCGGAACGGGGCTGCATGGATGTCCCTTGTGCATCATACACAGTCAAACGACGTCAGGCGTGGCATGCTATCATTGCCTTTGGCAGCACAGACGATCAGATGGCGTAGGGTGTTAGATGCCATCATTGCCGTTAGCCAACACACAGTCGGACTACATTGGGCGTGCATGCAATCTCTCCCTTGGATAGCTAACACGGTCGGATGAAGTCAAGCATGGAATTCCATCATCTCCTTTGGACAACACACACGAACGAATGACGTTAGGCATTTCATGCCATCATCGGCCTCGAGCAGCATACACCATCGGACAACATCGGGCGTGTCATATTATCATTGCCTTTGAAGAGAACACACGGTCGAAAAATGTCAAGAGTCGCATGCTATCATTGCCTTTGAGTTGAACGCATCATCGTAGATGCACGCGTGGCATGCAATTATCGCCCTTGTGAAGCACACACATTAGGACGATGTCAGGTGTTTGATGCCATCATTAACCTTGGGCAGAAAACACGGTCGGACAACATCGGGTCGTGCATGCCATCTCGCTCTTGGACAGGATACACGATCGAACGATGTCGGGCGTGTCATACTATCATCGCCTTTGGCAGCACAGACGATCAGATGGCGTAGGGCGTTAGATGCCATCATTGCCCTTAGCCAACACACGGTCGGACTACATTGGTCGTGGCATGCAATCTCTCCCTTGGATAGCTAACACGATCGGATGAAGTCAGGCATGGAATGCCATCATCTGTTTGGACAACACACACGAATGAATGACATTAGGCGTTGCATGCCATCATCGGCCTCGAGCAGCATACACCTTCGGACAACATCGGGCGTGTCATATTATCATGGCCTTTGGAGAGAACACACGGTTGAAAAATGTCAAGAGTCGCATGCTATCATTTCTTTTGAGTTGAACGCATCATCGTAGATGCGGGCGTGGAATGCCATTATCGCCCTTGTGAAGCACACACGTTAGGACGATGTCAGGTGTTTGATGCCATCATTAACCTTGGGCAGCAAACACGGTCGGACAACATTGGGTCGTGCATGCCATCTCTCTCTTGGACAGCATAGACGATCGGACGATGTCGGGCGTGTCATGACATCATCTCCCTTGGATTGCACAAATGAACGGACGACGTCGGGCGTGGCATGCTCGAAAGGGCCTTGGGCAGCATAAATGGTCGGACAAAATCAGGCATGACATGCCATCATCGTACTTAGGAGCATACACGATCGAACGATGTCGGGCGTGGCATGCCCGCATGGTCCTAGGGAAGCACACATGGTTTGACGACGTGGAGCATCACATGGCATCATCGCCCATGGGCAGCACACACCGTCGAATGATGTAGGGTATTTTTGGCCATCATCGCCATTAGGCAGCACTTATGACCGGACGACGTTAGGTGTGGAATGCCATTAATACCCTTTGGAAAAGCATACACGATCGAACACTTTTGGGCGTGTAATGCTTACATCGCCCATGGACAACACACATGATCAGATTATGTGGGGCGTGGCATGCCCGCATGGACCAGAGTGGAAGGCACCACACGATCGGAGACCTCGGTTGTGTCATTGGCCATCATTCTCATTGGGAGCACATTCAGTCGGATGACATAGGAGGTGAACCTATCTCATAGCGTTTTTGGTGGCACAAACTTCACGGCAGAAAAACGCATGAGTCACATGCCATAATCTCCCTCGGCAATCCTCAATGATTGAACTACGTCTGTACTGGCATGCCATCATCATTCATGGACAGAAAACAAGTCGGACGTGGCATGCCGACATTCCCATTGGGCAGCACACAGGGTAGGACAACGTCGGTGTAGCATGCCATCATCGCCTTTGGAAAAAATACACACGTTCGAAAGACATCGAGTGTGACATGATATCATCGCCCTAGGGAAGCACACACGGTAGGACGAAATTGGGCGTGGCAGGCTTGCATGGCCCTATGGAAGCACACACGATCAGAGTGTCATGCCATAATTGATACGCTCAAACTTACTTCTCAAATAAGAAGTAAAGCGGTTGCGTCAAGTACATAACCCAACTAGTGAGGTTGGGATCGTTACCACGGAGGAAAAGTGTTATAGGGACTTAACTTCAACTTGTTATTCTATGTTCGGGTGATGACTTCCTTAGAAGTAATAAAAAATAAAAATGGGGGGTTTGTAGTTCCTAAAGAGTAAAAATAACTAATGAATTGAAAGAGACACTTAACAGTTTTTAAAAGTGTATTTTAATCAATTAATCAAAGTAACTAGGTTTTACGTGTTCCCCACAGGTTCTTACACTTGATAATTCTAAAATATAATAATTCTTCCTAGTACTTGCATGCAAAGTGATAAGTAGTATTTCTAAATCCTTCGGTCCGGCATCTAGAAATCTCACTTGCACCTGGTCTGGCTACGTGTGTTGCTTTCCCTTACCCCTTATCTTTCATCATATGAAGCATCGATCGATAGTTGACTAAGTTATTACCTCGTACCAATCAATACTAGCTATTAGATAGTTACACTAAATCTATGTTAATAATTCTTTTCTGTTATCACCCCTTGGTCCGCAAGTAGCATTAAGGCGAGCAAGTTCAACGTGACACGTTTTAAAAAGACTTCTAAGCGATAAAGAATTAATTAAGACATCCGGGACCCCAAAAAAAGACCACTATTCTAGGAATTGTATTAAGACTAGGAGTTTATCTTTAGTGCTGAGGTCCCACAACCTAGTATGGAGTTTAGTTACTCTAGCCATAAACACAACATCAAATATATCAATAAGAATTCATTGTACTTAACTCAATGAGAAAGAATAAAATCCAAAATGTGGCTTGATTAATCACAAAAATCACTTGCAATCAATGATAATCCGGAAAATCTAAACTAAGTAAAGAGGTCTAATTAATATGAGGTCTAACTATCTGGTGAACTAACCTCCAAACCGAGGTTTTCGAACTTTTATACAAAAATAAAAACCTAAAAACAAAAGAACTCTAATTGCTGGAAATCTGCCAAAACGCGGTTGGTCGAGGACCATGCGAAACGGACCGTGTGGTACTGACCGGGGGACCGTCATGGACTCGTCGTGCCCATACTTGTACACTTTTTCTGATGCTTTTTCATTCCCATTACGGCAGTATGACGGACCGTCTAGCACAACGGTCGTAGGAGGGTCTTCGTTTTCAAAAATACTTTTTCAAACTCTCGGAATCTGGGTAACTGGATACTTCTCGGACCTCCACGACGAACCTGAGAACGGGACCGTCATATATATGACGGACCGTGCGCAAGCTACGTAATCCCACAAATTGGTCAGAATTCCCCATCTTCCTTCAGCAAATCTCTTAACTGCACCACGGACTGTCACAGCACGCCGGGCGGACCGTATCAGCTCCGTAGGTGGTCTTTCTGCATTTCTTCTCGCAAAATCTCCGCATTTGGCTTTGACAGAATGTTACTGCAAACACAAAGAGAAACTTATATTAAAAATTAGCAAAAAAGGATTTGGGACGCACTAAAATTAACGAAAAAAGTATTAATTATACTGTCGAAACCCCGGTATATCAACACCTCAACTGAATTCGTTGTGGTCCTCAAGCGACGCACAAATGACTCACACACAAATCCTTGTACAATAGTATCCATGTTATCTCCTTTGCAATCTTTGGCGACTCAATCCGATTAATCTCATTAAATCTTGCTGCTATCCACTATAGGCTTGAAGTTGTATGGGATCAGAACATGGCCACAGTCAACATGCATTAACACCTATCCTCTTCAATCTGTCACGATGGTGCTAAAAAAAAAAACAATTCTGGTATTGCAAACTAATGTTCCTTCACTTTAGAACAAATCCTCATTTTTCAACAATGATTTCAGTTTAGTATAGGAGTACATTTCAACACTCGCTCTCAGAACAACAGGCCACCACTCATTATCCCTACTTGCCACAAGCTTGCCCTGATTTCAACTCCTTAAGTTCCCTATACAACCCTTAGGATCACGATAGGACTTTTTTAGCTTGTAACATAGGCTCAGGGTCAGGTAGGGTTTATTGTAAAGTGTCTATACTTTAGTGACCTTTTGCCCTCCTTGACATATCGGCTAAACCTTCCCTTGTTTTATCGTTATTCTCGCCCAGTTCTATACTCTTGCCCTTTGCTCATTTTCTCTTCTTTCTTCATTTGTGTGAGCGACCTCTTCTTTTCTTGTTTGTAATCTTTGTTATATTTTTTGTTTTTCTTTTATTTACTTTTCCTTAACTAATTTTGGGTGAGTAACTTTTGGTCTTTTCTTCTTTTGTTTCGTTCAACCCCACTTCTAGAGGCACTTCCTCATAATAGCCACACCCTCAACTCAGGGCTGTGCATGAGTCAAGGTACACAATACCCAAAGTTGGGTCAGGGGCCAAACGAAGGTTGTTTACTGTATTAGGACACCCTCAACTTATGCTTTTGGCATAAAGCGGAGTGGCACATGTCCATGGTAGGGGACAGGTCCACACAATTATTCCCCGGAAAATTCAGTTAGGGTGATGTGGAAAAAGAAAGGTCTAATTTTAATCTCAGATTATTTGGATCGAAGAAGGAAAATTTCATCCGGTTTCTTTTATTTATGTTAGAAATGGGTTCTTGAATAAGGGCCTATGATTCCTTTCCTATTGTTTGTTACAGCATTACTTGTAGCAGGGACTAACCAGGCAAGTTCTTGCTCAGTACCGAAATAGTGGACTATTCAAAATTTCCTCACACTCACTTGACATGTCATCCCCCACTCTATAACCAGATTAATTAGACAACCTAGTTAGAATTGAAAGGACTTAGGGTATGAACTGGTGTAATTCTATTTCAGGCGTAGGAGCCACCACAATTGTCCGTTATAGTCTAGTCATTGCATTTATTTTACGTTATCAGGATATCATTTTAGCATCATGCTCTAGGAATTAAACTGTACAAAAGATATAAATATACCAGTTCCCCCCAACGAAAAAAGTAATTAGTCTTTTGGGGGAAAAAGAACCAGGCAAGGAAAACCCCAAAAGAGGGTAGAATTGGGCTACTCAGCTTCCCCTAACACTCATATCCATTTAACCCCACCCCAAACAAAAAAGACTGCAATAGTTCCCAATGCATAAAAATGTAAATACTAGAGTGGGTAGTGAGCAAACTGTGGCGCAAAGCGCCGTCGATCAGCAAATGGTGGGTCTGGTTCCCAGAAACCACGTCCGCTGCAATCTGGAAAACCTCAGTGATGTCCTCAGCAACAGCCGCACCATCAAGTGAGTGGCGCCAAGCGATCTATACCGTGTGGCGAGACGGGCCGGCCCCGATCCGCTAGCTCTGACGCTCTCATCATGGTGCGCCGCCTCGTCAGCAAGTGAGGCTCTCCGCGCAACCTACATCTCTCGGTGCTTGTGCTCCTGTTCCTTGCTGCGCCTCTCCTCTGCCGATTATACGCTCTTGTCACTCTCTCGATGGGGAAGGTGGTGGGAATGTTTGAGTAGTATAAAAGTGTCGCTAGAACAGGATCCTCAGTTAGGCTCATAGAAGGGGCCTCAGACTCTGGAACCCTTGCCGCTAGGGATCGTTGTCGATGGCTACACGAAGATTGTTGGACTGCAGCTTGAAAGAGTCGACAAAGCCACCGGGGGTCTGGTCGGGCTGGCGTGGCTTTAATACTCTAACTCCAAATGAGTTCCAAACGATGGTTGACTCAGCAATCTTCCGATCTGTAAACTATGCATATTCCTCTCTAGACGTGCTTCAGACTCTATAATCGGACCTATGCATTCCATTGGCTGCATATAGTACAGAAGGGTGGCCATTGTGCCTCATCTTTTTGGACCCTAAGCAAGTGGCGGACCAGTAACGGTAGGAAGGGCTTTGTGTGCGGAGAGGAAGCTCGGAGGCTGTGCTACTACACGGGATGAACGACGGGGGTAGGTCAGTGGAGCAGTGTCGCTGTGCGGTCCTGGGATACTGTATCCTCAAGATCATCGCAAGTGGGGGAGCTCTTGACGGGGGCCTCTACATTGGGGCAACTCATTAGCCCTCGTCTTGATGGGGCGACGTCAATCAGTACCCTGCGGGGTCTTCAACTTATATATGTGCCATATGGGCACACCTGCGGACCTGCAAAGGGCGAAGATCCTGCACGGAAAGGGGTGGTGGTGGTGACCTTGAATGCCCTATCATGCATGACTGCCTGGAAGAAGCCATGCAAAAGTCGACTCGAACCCATCTATCAGCGCCGCCATCAACACTGCGCGATCCCATGAACGTGTTGTAAGCAAATGTGGGGGAGAGGAAGGAAGGACAAGCAGCCACGAAGAACTTTGCTGTGAATGCGACGTTCGGCATTCTGTGGTCCCCTTGGCTCAGTTGACCCAATCGGCACCCTCTCAATTATACTGGAACAAGTGAGGGCCATCACCTCTGGTGGTCTTCTCAGTGCCGGGCTCTGCAGGAACTGTCCATCCTTCACTTCTGCCAGCGGTAGTCAAACTCGACAGTAAATGGTGTCCGAATTAGCATCTTCCACTATCTCGTATAGAAACCGACGGATGCGGGCAGGGAAATTTCAACCTGCAAGCCCCTGAGACTCGAACGGCTCCAATGGGGTCCTGGTTAGGCAGGAGCAGCAGTCCCGCATGTCGCTTGTGATCGGAAAGTCGCTAAGTAGGATGCGTAGAAACTCTCGGGACCCATTCTCTCGCTGTATCACCCAACGACGTAACTGTACCCCCCCACCTCCAAGTTGATGCATGGCTGAAGAGATTGTGGATCTCAGGCACGTGGGGAAGGCTCCTGTAAGTAACCCTCCGCGTCCAAGGGTGAGTTTTCGAGTCATCACTCTCTATCGTGAGGAACATGCGTTAGGAGTAGACTTGAATTGGCCGTCGACACACCACCATTTGGATGGTCGCGGCTGGGGTGGACCTAACTGGCTGCGCCGGATGTAAAAGTCTGGAACTGTCAGCTTCACAGAAGAGGCTGACACCTGCAGCAGTGGCGGTGCGGAACCTCTCAGAGCCAGAAGCTTATTGGACCCAGATACTCCTAAGGAGCCAGACGTCCTTCCTCATTTGTGGCAGACCCAGAGGGTGGTATCTGTGCCAGGTCAGTGTGAGTCCTCATCAGACTGGGAGGCAGTGACTATGTGGACGCCACGTCTTGGGTGTTAGCTCTAGGGGCCCGTGTAGCACAGAGAAGGGGCGACGGAAGGAAGTTGCCTGGGGGCACGTACTCAGGGTCACGCTCATCATCAGAGCCGAGGACCATGAGGCAGCAGGAGGAAAGTGACAAACTTAGATCGGCCCGCAGTGCGGAGGTGCGGTCTTGCTTGGGTGCCAGCGTAATTAGTACGTGTAAAGTATCAATATTTTGTTTTTAGTATGAGTAGTGAGTAAACAAAAATAGGAAAAATAGGAAAGCTCCTACGACCATAAAACTTTGGAAAATGTGCGTGTTAGTAATACTGAAACTGCTATCACACGACGTGCCAGAATGATGGTCGTCATGGCTAATACGGACCGTCATGAGGTCCGTCGTGTATAATTGGTCATGTATATATAAAGAACCTAAGGAGGGGTCTCGACCCATCATGACGATCGTGCGAGGACGGACCGTCGTGGGTTATGACGGCCGTCGTAAGTGTATGTAATAGCGGACACTTAGAAAGAAAAGTTGAGAGACCCTTAGCAGAGGTGGGGTTCTGACCATATTGACGGTAGTTGCAGGATAGATCGTCGGGGGTACGACGGTCCGTCGTTAATTGTCCGTCGATACGTAGGACACTTGGAAAATTTGATCGACCCTAGCAGGGGGGGTCTCTGACCAATTCCATGACGGTCATGCAGGACGGCACAGTCGTGGGTACGACGGTTCGTCCTAAGTGTCCTGTAGGACATTGGAAATATTTGAGAGACCCTTAGAAGAGGGGTCTCTGATAATCATGAACGTCGTGGAGGATGGACCGATCGTGGGGTATGACGGTCGGTCCAATGTCCTCCGTGGGATGACACATGGAAGAGCGAGAAGTGAGGGTACCCTTAACCGGGTCTCTGAACGACCAAAACGGGTTGTTGTGCCAGGGGATGGACCATCATGAAGGACAACGGTCCGTAACATGTGCCGTTTGGGGACAATTTCTAGGGCTTTTGGAACACCCTTATGACGGTCCGTCGTGTGTTCGACGGTTACATCGTCGGGGTCTCGTTCTGAATAGAAGTGATAGAACTGGGGTGACCAATGCATCCCCCGATAACCCAATGGTCTCTTGTTAGGTTGTGGGAACCTATTAGTGTCTATCCCAACTACCAGGAACTAAACAATGCCAAAAGACCTTGTATAGGGTGGTAAACATGGTAATTTCGCACATTTGTAACCTAGGCAGGTAGAATTGTATAAAGTAAACAAACTACTATGAGGAATTAAGTGAATACTTATAGAGTAACAAAAATTGGCAAGATAAAGGAGTATAAATTAGAGAACATACCGGAGAAATGGAGAGAAGAAAAAAAACAGATGCAAAGGTACTCGGTGGAAGGTGGACACCGACAGTAGCAGCACCGACTAGAAGCTGATTAATGGTAAGGATTGGGAAGTGGTGGCCAATGATCGTGGAGGATGTGGAAGTTGAAAAGAGAGGGGAGAGGGAGATGAGAGGAATGAGGGAAGTTAACGGGGTGAATATGGGGGGTGGGGAGTATAAACGGTCAGAATTGAAAAGGTTTCCATCGGGTAGGGTCGGGGTAGAATACATAATTCACGAGACGGTTTCCGACGATGGTCCATGCAGTTGGTTGTGACGGCCCCGGTCGTTGGTTCCGTCGTGTATGCCCTAGTTTCAAAATACAGAAAAGAAAAGAGCCGACTTGGTGCCGAGTGCGATGGATGGAATACGAAGGTCTGTCGCAAGCGCAACGGTCATGTTCGATATATCAGTGAGGGCTACTGTTGCGTAGTTGTTGCAGAAGTTCATGGTGATGTGCCTGCGAATTTAAAACCCCAGAGTAGTAAAAAAATGCTTAACCATTACTAAAAAAAACGACCAAGCAAGAATTGGGTTGCCTCCCAACAAGCGCCGTATTTAATGTAGCGGCACACTTGGGACCACTGGAGTCTCAGACTTCATCAAGATGGTATGCCTTCGATCACTTAATTCGCCGATTCAGCATGCCCGAGATAGATTTTTATGCGCATTGTCCATTCACCTGAACCGCCACACACTCCTTAGTTTCCAATCAACTGCTCCAGAGGGAATAGATTGGGTAAACCGTCTCTGAAGGGACCAGTCCATTTGGACTTGAGTTTGCCTTGGAAACAAGCGCAATGCGGAATTGAAAAAGCACCAAAATCGCCGCCATAAATCTCTTTTTCAATTTTGTGTGTTCATGGTACTTCTTCATATTTTCTGTATAGGGCTGAGCTTCATAGGCTTTCAGGCGAAAATTCATCATTTCATTCAAACCCATTTTTTAAACCGTTGCTCTACAGCTTCGATCCATCATTTGTAACTTCTTCATAGGCCCCACATGGCTTATGCTCTAAACTCAACCGGAAGATGACAAGAGTCCAATATCAAGTGGTTGGAGACATACCAATGGGGTATGATATGCTGTCCGGTAGGACCTTAGAGCATCATCAGCACCTTGACCAATCCGTTCTACTTAGCGGCACTGTATTGGTCAAATATGTTTGACTCTCGATTCGACATCTCAACTTGCCCACAGTTTGAGGGTGGTAGGTAAGGAGTGGCCAACATTATGGCGAACCCCCATTATTTCTCCAATAACCCCTGAAATAATCTGTGGTAGAAGTGGGGAGCCCCCATCTTAATAATTGCCCTTGGGGTGCCAAAACGGGAGGAGAGAGAATATTTCTTTTTCAAGGAATGCAGTGAGGACTCTGCCCTTCATGTTTGCAAGGGTATGGCTTGACCATTGAGATACATAATCAACTGCTTACTAGATGTACTTCATCCCATTGAGAACTACCCAAAAGGGCCCATAAAAGTCAATACCCCAAAACATCACAATAACTCAATCACAACAATGGGGTTTAGAGGGAGGCTTTTGCTTTCTTGAAATACCCGCCATCTCGTTGGAATCTGCACATGCTTTAGCAAACCCATGAGCATTTGATGAAGAGTTGGGACCAATAGGAACCACATTTATATTTCTGAGCGGTTCGGATACCACTTGATGATGGCCCACATACGGTGAGGAATGGCATGCACCAACACAATCCAACATCTCACATTCTGGCACACCAACGCCGAATAATCCCGTCGGCACAACTACTATAAAAATTCTGGTGGCATCCAAAAAGTACTTCTTCTACGTACATGAACTATTTTCTTTGATGAAAGGACAAATTTTGGTGTGGAACAATATCACTAGCCCAAATACGTTCGCAAAATCAGGCAAACCATGGGAATTAGTCCGGTGAAGCGGCTAATACATGTTCATAGGGGAAAGTATCAATCAATGTCGGTCCTTTCCCTAACTATCTAATGCTTCATCTTAGACAAGATAGTTATCAGAAACTTGGTTTTCAGTTTCCTTGTCTATCCATCACTTCAAAGTCAAAATTCTTGAAGCTGTAACACCCAACGAATCAGCCTAGGTTTTGCATCCTTCTTTGCCATCAAATATCTCAATACTGAGTGGTCAGTATACACTATAACTCTAGTACCTAGTAAATAGGAGCAAAAATTCTCAAAAGCAAACACTACTGCAAAGAATTCTTGCTCTGTCACTGTGTAGTTCTTCTAAGCTTAATTTAGGGCTTTACTAGCATAGTAGATGGGGTGAAGGATTTTGGTTTTCCTCTGTGTCAGTCCTACACCAAGGACCCACTAGCATTCACCCCACACCCAACCTCCAATGGACTGATTCCAATCCGGGGAAAGGAGATAATGATCTTGGGCAGATCCCCAATTTTTCTTTAGTTCACCCGAATGCCTTAAGAAGATTAATCCAAACAACCAATTTTACAATCTTATCGCCAGTCGTGCACAACGGGTCTGTGCTATATTTGATGTCTTTTGTATGAATCTCTCTGGTTAAAAGCCTCACCTCTCTGCTCACCCCCCCCCCCCCCCATGCCCAGAGAAGATTCTCACACCTTTCAAAGAGATCGGTGCCCGCGGGACAGAAGTCATCCCTCTTATTACCTCACAACTTTCGGCGAGTTCAACTCGATGCCTTTAGAGAAATGCGAGTGCCCAACAAACTACCACCACCATCTTTTCACCATTGAAATGACACTTTCTCAGCCTTTGTACTAACATTGCAGTCTAACCATCTCTTAAAGGAACCTCAGATAACATTGGTTAAAAACACCGCTCGAATGGAATCACCAACCACAGAAAATCATCCATTAAAACTTCTAAGTATCCCCACCATGTCAGAATTAATATCGACATCATCCACTATCTGAAATGTTGCGGGTGCATTGCACAACCCCAAAACCCCGGCAGTGGTTATGAACGCACAAAGGTCACATTCATGGGACAATAAAAGTGGTTTTCTTACTTATTGCTCTGGTCGCAATAGAAATCATGACCTTATTACCCCGAATTATCAATCAACGAAAACTAGTCCCACCTTTTCCCGGCAAGTCTATCCGAACATCTGATCCATGAAGGGCATAGGAAATGGTCTTTACGCAGTCCATGAGTTTAGGGTTATGATAATCCTATTACACACCCTTCAATGTAACCGGTCTTCCATTGGAACCAGTTCATTCTGTCCTTGGGACACAGTCTCCCCCTTTATAGTACCACTGAACGGGGAATACCCAACTGCTATCGGCGTTGGATTAGATTACCCCGGAATCAACCAACTTGATTGCTTTCTTCTTCACAACCTCTCGCATAGGAGGCATTCAATGAGTCTATGGGTTATCACCATGAATCGGCTTTGTGATCAGTGCAGTCTGAGTTGCAATTTTTGTTATGAAGAAAATACCAGGGGGCGTATCCCAATTATGTCTGTAATGGGTCCACCCAATAGATCTTTTGAACCGTTTCCCCTAGTACCTTCACCAAAATCTGAACCTGGTGTTCATCCCAGGTCTGATGCAATGATTACGGCAAGTGTCACCATTTCTAGACTCATAACTAAGATCGATGGTGGGAGAGTAGAAGCATTAATCAACTTTTGGAGCTCCTCTACGATGGTTTGCGGGGCTGGCGGGACTGCGATATTTCATCAGCAAGCTCAATCTCGGTTTACATCCGAACATCACCTCGTAAAGAGCGCCGACTCGTAATGACATACATACTCTTCAACTGAAATGGCACTATTCAAAGTGCCTCCCCTTAATCTGCCGCTAATGCTTTCTACCCACCACCTCTAAACGTTCTTCTATTTGTGTCTTAGATGTCTCACCCTGTGTAGAATATAGGCAAATGTTCGATTGGAGCTCACCACTCGCCTATGGAATACAAACATTAAAGGGTCCACTTCCTCATTGTTTCCAACTGAAATGTCCCACTCTATGCTTCCCCCTCCCCCACCCCCCACCCGTTTTTCATTGTCGATAATGGCTCATCCACACCGTCTCTATGCATCCCACCCCTGGCGCAACCATCCATTCTGCTCGCGCCCTACCTCCCAAGAATATGGGCAATCAATTTCAAAATCGACCTTTGCCACCTTCAAGAATACCCAAAAATTGCTGGGAAAATAGGAATGGAATACAATTTTATCTTAGCACATGTGGAGCGATACTACACGTCATGTTTAGCTTGTAGCGACTCAGCACCATCAGTAGACCAGCATCGAGTGCGCTTTGGGTCATTCCCCAATAACCAACTCCTTGGCTAAATCGACGATGCGCGCATGAGCTTTATGCTTTGCCCCCTCCTGATCACAATTAATGCTTTCGCAAAATATAACAAGCCCAGTTGTACACACGGATCGGTAACCGCCACCAGGCATTCGGATCTTTTTCTTTTGACCAGAGATCTTGTAGAATAGCATACCAATGCTCCTTTATATCATATCCTAACAGTGACCGATCTTTTACTTTGTGACAAGACTTCATCAAAAATTTCGTCGCGCCAACCGATGCGCCGCGCATTCCCGCGCCCGTTGTGCCCTTACGCACTCCCCATCTCCACACAAGGGCAATTGATGTTCTTCATTAGACCTGCTTTCTCCTCTTACTATATCATTGTTAATTTACAATAAGCCTTTTTCGCCTTATTTTTGCATCTCCACGGTCTGTTTGCCTCCAACTACTCATCGTGTGTGACGGCACCATTTCCCGGTGTCTCGTTTCGTTTTCAGGTTCTTGGCCTAGGTTAACGGGGTTATCTTTTGAGCGCCCCTCTCCACCCACCTGTCCCTTTTCGTGGCCCAGTGATCCCTTTTTTCTAATTAGCCTTCAACTCCTATCCTTTATCATATTTGTGTACATTCTTGTTCCACTCAGCGGCATAGGTGGGTCAAGGTGGGGCCTTTACCCCCTCGAGTCTCAGAATTGACCCATCTCAGTCCACCATTTTTTTGGCTTTAGGGGACGTATGTTGCTAGGGCACCACTTTGCCCCCTCTCTCCCATGGGTTGTCCTGGGCCCCCGCCCTGGATTCCCTTTCTTTTCCACTTATTAATCATTAGCCTGCATTTTCCCAGATAATTTTGTCTTTGTCGGCCCATCGTTTTTACCTACCTGTCCACCGGTCTTAATTGCCACCCCCTAACCGATTTCCCCCCCCCCCATGGGTATCAACCTTTTTGTCAATACCCGCTCTCTAAATCATTTTTCAATTCTTTATTGTGCTCACCCTATCTCCCTACGCAATCGAACCTACCCTCTCTTTTATGCAACATATCCTCAACTCGCGACATACTACCTCCAAACCATCCCTGGGTAACTTCCAGCTTTTGACAGGAAGGAAACCTCACCGCCAGCGCATCAATCATCCGTCCAGTTCTATTACCATACCGCGTACCCTGTGAAGATTTTATGTCGCGATTGTAGTTTTCCATATAAGACATAGTGACCCTCAAATTTTGTAGTCCCCCTGTTCTACATTCAGCTTCACGACACTTCTTGCGTGCCTCCTTTCAGCTCACCATATCCAGTGCGCGCAAATACCTTGTATCCTTGCCAATTTGAGGCTAGCGTTGGGCTTCAGCCAGCCTGTTGGTCGGAAAATTCATCCCATCGGTTCATTATGAACAGGACGCCCTCTCCTCATAATACAACTCATGTTTGGAGGTGGTGTATATCAAAGTAGTTGACCGGCATTAATCTTTTCTCTGCAACATCTTTTCCACTAGTGATTTCATTTTCTATGTCCTCCTTACGTTACCCCACACACCAAGCATTCAGTTTGCCATCAATTTGAGCCATTTAATACGATTTTTCACGAATCTCTACCCTCTGGTGGCTTTTGCCCGGTTCGACGCCCCCTGGAGCTTCTTTTTCTTTTTTTTTTTTTTCCTTTTCGAACTGACCGAAGGTGTTTCCCCCTGGATCAGCGCACCTTTCCCAGTCCACTACCAAAGTTTTTTATTCGCGGATCCCACGATTTTTTTCTCCATTTCCCCGACCCTCAGCGATCTCCAGCATAAGGAGGCATTCCAATAAGATCCACCTGCTATGATAGTGTTACCAATTAAACCGCTTTGTGTTATCATCGTGTACCCTATAGAAGTATTCTCTTCAGTGACACTAATCATCGATACGGTGATTGGAACACTTCTCAAGAATCGGAATTGATGATCTATCCACGAACTACTAATTGATCTCCTGGTATCGCCACAAACGTAGGCACTCTGTCTTGTGGTTTAGTTTCTTGCCCGTAACCGGAGAGTAGCCATGACTTTTTAACGGCCCACCCAGTCACATCCTCAGTGGATTCCAACAGTTTAAATATGGAGTTGGTATGGGAGCCTCAGGGCACCCAATAGCAGCATCTCTGTTGTGAGAGAGGAAACACTTTGCAGCCCCTCTGACATCGCATATCCAATCCATTTCCGGCGCCCACCATAACAACATTTATGTGGTGTTGTTACCCACACACAACCTTCCTTACTAGTTATATGAGGCAGTGGCACTCCCCTTAGACACGGTTACCAGCACTGAGAAAAAAAACACCTTCCGGCATCCTGTGGCATTCATTGTGCATCAGGGACTATAGTACCACAAAAGTCCGCTTGCCCGCCCCTGTGGGTAGAGGATCGGCATAAAGCCCGTGGCCATCCAACATATGCTAATGTTATATGTAGCCTCTGTCGTATGCTGGGCCCGTGGCGCTGGATTAGTTACCCTCTGTGATGTCTAGTATCCCGGAGCACTACGTGGCCGTAACATCCCACGACCATGAAATCACAAACAGGAGTATGTTGAGGTTCTGGTTTGGATCTAATCAGTGATTCACCCCTCAATATTTACGTTATATGTTTCGTTCAACTTTGGCGCTGCTAATCTCGTGATCGTCCTTAGCTTCTGGAAGGATCTAATAACGTTCTTCTTCCTCTCAGTGGCATTTTGTGCCGACGGAGGATAGTTCTGCATCTAAAGCCTTAACGAAATCAAAAACATTCCAAATAAGTAAAATCAAGAAAATTAGTCAACTAAACTATGTAAGAGTAAATTTCAAATTAATCTAAAAGATAAGTTTCCGTCCCTTCCCTTTGCAGCGGCGCACCCCCCCCCACCAAAATTTGTGTAGTTCCCATGATCAAAAATCTTGACTTCTTCAACATAACCCAGAAGTAAATCCGGTGCCAGTAAAGTAAAATAACCCAACTAGTGAGGTTGGGATCGTTCCCACGAGAAAATCTAGTCTGACTAACTTTACACACTTGTTCTTACTGCTTCTCTCTGTCGGTTGAGGACTTCCTTTAAAGAAAACCCCTCTCAAACAAACATACAAATGGGGGTTTGTACTCCTAATTGAGTAAAAATAAACTCGAATGAAATTGAAAGGTTAGACCCCCCACCCTTAACAGTTTTTTAAAGTTGGATTTAATGCAATTAATGCAATATGTAGTTAACTACGGCTTCTTAAGTGTTCCATCACATGTTCTCTTAACTTGCATAATTTATAACTATAAACAATTTTTTCCTAGAGTATCTTGGCATGCAAAGTGATAAGTAGTATTCTAAATCCTTGGTCCGGCGCATCTAAACATCTCACTACGCATACTTGTTCCACTTGGCTACGTGTGGTACTTCCTAACCCTTATATATACTCATATTTAAGCATGCGTATTCGAGATTTGACCGGCCCCTAGTTCATACTCCGCTGACCACAAACATGACTAGCTATTAGATAGTTATACAATAAAACTATGTTAATAATTCTTTCTCTAGTACCTTATAACCCATCACCTCCTTGGTACAGGACCGAGGAAAGTAGCATGGAGAAAGTAGCAGTATTAAGGAGAGTCTGTTCCTTTTTTTTTAACGTTGACTCATCCGTTAAAAAAGGACTTTAAGCCGAAAGAGTATCTAATTACTGCAAGACCACTATTCTCCCTCCCCCCTGAAGGACAGAATGGTTATTTTTTTAGCTAGGGTTTATCTCAGTAATTGGCTATGGTTCCCACAACCTAGTTATGGAGTTTAGTTACTCAAGCCATAAATAACAAATATTCACAATATATCAATAGAATTCATGTATCTTACTTCGCAAGAGAAAGAATAAACTCAAAAAGGTTGCTTGATTAATCACCAAAAATCACTTGCAATCAATGATAATCAAATAAAATCTCACCACTAATACAAAAGCAGTTCCTCGTCTAATAATATGATGTCAACTATAATGGTGTTAAACCTCAAAATGAGGTTTTTCGAACTATTTATTACAAACTTAAAACCTAATATTACACAAGAAACTCTAATGGCCTTCCAAATTGCTGCCCAAACGCGGCAGCAGCTGGTCCGAGGACTTCGCCCGAAGGGACGTCGTTTTGGTCATGAGGGACGTCCATGGACTCCGTCGTCCATACTTGTACATTCTTCGGCTGCTTTCTTCATCCCCTCGACGGCAGTCATGGACGGACCATCATAGAGGACAACGCGCCCTCCGTCGAGGGTCTTCGTTTCAAAAGACTTTCAACTTCGGATATCATGCCCCTCTTCCGGTCACATGGGAATCACCGCTCTCCTGAAATACAACGGATCCCCGACCCGCCGGACGGACCGGTCATATACATGTGGACCGTCGCAAAAGCTCTTTTAATTCCCAAACTAGGTCAGGACTTCCCCATCTTCCTTCAGCGCTTCTCTACACTGCCACACTACGGACACCGTAACAGCACGACGGACCGTCATCAGCTCCGGTAGGTGGGTCTTTCTGCATTTCTTCTCTCAAAATCCTCCCCCCACCGCATTTGGCTCCCCCCCCCCCCCTTGGACAGATTTCCTGCAAAACAAACAGAAACTTATATAAAATTCAGCACAAAAAGGCTTTTAAGCAATAAACTGAACGCAAAAAGGGTATTTAAATTTACCCGTGAAACCACCGATAATCAATAATCGCCAGTAGGCAGGAACGGCACGGTTTTGATGACGTAGGTGTGGCTTCCATCTCGCTCTTTGACACACATCACGGTTGGACGAATTGGGGCGTGGCATGCCCATCATGCCTTGGAACACCTACACGGACAAAACGACGTTGAGCAGGGTAGGCCATCAGTACTCTTGTGCAGCCACAACACGGTTCCCAGTATGACATCGGCATTTGCATTGCAATCTCGCCCTAGATAGCACCACACGATAGACGATGACGCGAAGAGTGGAATCTTCCATCATCTGTTGGGTCAACAAAAACAGACCAAACGACCATTGGACATGGCATACCATCGTCGCCCTTGGATCTATCACACAAAGCAACTACGTCCGCCATGGCATGTAGCAGGGTCCTTTGGGTTTAGCACAACCATTAGACGACATCGCATCGTGGCATTGCTATTCATCGCCCTTAGAGAACACACCCGATGAAGGACGACATCGATCAGTTGGCATGCTATCATCGACATTAGAAGAACCACAGACCAGGACTAAATCGAGCGTGGCATGCCCATCATCACCCTGGGACAAAATATAGGTCGGACGACGTTAGGTGGCATGTTTCCCCCCCCCCATATGTTAATAATCCACCCTTGGAAGGGCACTATTATAAAACAATCGGTGATATCGGACATTTAAACTTTGCCATATTGTTGTTTGAAAAATATAAACGGTCTGGACTACGTCAAGCATGAAATTAATCAATCCATTAGTTAAGCACATTACGACTCGAATACGTCCAAGTGTGGCATGGACCGCGGGCCTTGGGCAACGCACCTGGTCGCACAACATTGGATGGGGCATGCCATGAGAGCATCATGGGCCAGCACATACGATCGTACTAAATGGGCGTGACATGCCATTATCGCCCTTTGGAAGCACAACACATGTCGGATGACATCGGGCGTTGGACATGCACACATGGAACCCCCTTGGGGGCAGCACAAATGGGTTGCCATCCACGTTGACAGGGGCATTCCATCATTGCATTTGGAGAGCCAAAAGGACTAATGACGTCAGGCTTTACATGTTATCATTGCTCTTCGGATGCACACAAGGTCGGACTACGTCGTGCGTGGCATGATATCATCTCCCTTGGACTACACAGACTGTCGTACGACATTGGTCATGTAATGTCATCATCCCTTTGGACAAAACACACTGATAAAAAGCGTAGAGAGTGTCATGCCATCATCTCACTTGGACTGCACATACTGTTGGACGACATCGGGCGTGGCATGCACCCATGGCCCTTGGATAACACAAACTGTCGGAAGAAATCGCGCGTGGTGTGCCATCATCACCCTTGGGAAGCATACACAGTCACACGATGTCGCACATGACATGTTATTATCGCCCTTGGTCAGCACATATGGTCCGACGACGTCAAGCGTGACATGCCCGCATGGCCTTTTGGCATCAAACATGGTCGGACAAGGTGGAGCGTGGCATGACATCATATCTCTTAGACAACACACAAGATCGGACTACGTCGCGCTTGGCATGCCATCATAGCCCTTTGACATCATACATGGTCGAACAACGTCGGGCGTGGCATGGCATCATGGTTCTTGAGTAACACAAACAATTGGATGACATCGGGCAGTTTCATGCCATCATCGCCCTTGGACAACATACATGGCCAGACAACGACATGTGTGGTCTGTTATCATAGCCTTTTGAGTTGAACCACACAGTAAGACGATGTGAGCGTTGCATAACATCGTTGACATGGTTTAGCACACAGCGTATGTACGAAGTAGAGCGTGTGCTTTTGCTATCAGCCCTTCCTTGAAAGAGACACGATTTCGGACTACGTCAGGCGTTACATGAAATTCATTGTCCTTGGGAAGACACCCCCCACCCCCCGGTCGACGACTGTCATGGCAGTGCATACTATCTCGCGCCTCGGATAACACAGATATAGACGACGCGGGAATTGCATGTTATCATCGCCCTTGTGTAGTTAAACACGATTGGTTACGTGAGGCTTGAAAAAAAAACATGCCAATACGCCAATGGAAAAAAAACATGGTCGAACAACATTCGAGGGGCATGCCCATCAGAACTAGGACAAAAATTGGGGTCTGGTTTACGGGCGATTGACGTCTGGCGGACGTGGAATGGCCATGTATCTCCCTTAACAGCCCCCACAACGGCCCCCCCCCCCCTCGAACGACTCAGTTGGGCACCTGTCATCATTTGTCCTTGGACAAAAAAGATGGATGGAAGGTCAGGCCAGCCCTCGGATTATGCCATCCACCCCCGCATCATTTGGGAAACACCACGGCCAACGACACGACGTTAGGAGCTGGCATGCCATCATCGCCACCCTTATGGGCAGCATACACATCGGACAACAATCGGGCGCCTGCGCATTATTATCATGGACTTTAGACAGAACACTCAGGCTTCGAACAACGCAAGCGTGGCATGCTATCATCGCCCTCTGGATGAAAACGCATCATCGTAAGATGCAGGCATGGCAGACCATGATCGCTCTTGTGAAGCCACACCGTTCAGGGACATGTCAAGTGTTAGCTGCCATAATTAACATTGGGCAGCAAAGCACAGTAAGGACAACATGGCCGTGGCATAATTCTGGCCTTTGACAGAAACACACGGTGCCCTCGATTCAACAATGTCAAGCCCCGTGCCGTCCCACTGCCCCCCCCCTATCCTAGACATTGAGTGGAACACATCATAGTAGAGCAGGAGTGGCATGCATTTCTCATAGCCCTTGTGAAGCACAACACGTTCAGCCGGAACAATGTGGGCAAGGGTACGACGCCCTCATTAACTTGGGCAGCAAACACGGTTAGAACAACAACTGACTGGGCCCGTGAATTCCTCTCACATTGGACCGCATACACGATAAGAGAATTGGTCGGGCGTGGCGTGGCATGATATCTTCTTCTTGATTGCACCCAACATGGCACAGAACCGAAGTCGGGTGTGCCCTTTTTTGTGGCATGCCCGCATCGGGGCCTGGGAAGCATAATGTCGCACGACGACACATCAGGCATGACATTCCATCATCGTATGGGGAAGAGCACACACGATTGAATGATGTAGGGTCCTGGCATGCCGCATGGTCGGTTGGAAAGCCAAAACAATGGTTTGTGACGACGTCGATCATCGAAGTCTTCATCTGCCATAGCAGAAACACATCGTCAGACGATTTGTCTTGTAAGGGCATGGATTACAACACGCCCTTGGGTTTAGGTAGAACGATTAGACTACGTCTGGCATGGCATACCATCATCTCCCTTGGAAAGAACACAAGTCGGACGACGTTGTGTGATGCATGCCCGCATTTACCTTGAGAAGAATATACGGTCGGAGGACGTCGGTGTGGCATGTCATTATCGCCCTTCGACTACATACACGAGGTTAGACGATATCGAGCATTACATGTTATCATCGCCCTAGGGTAGCACATACGGTCGGACGACATCGAGCATGGCATGCCCGCATAGCCCTTTGGCATCACAAATGGTCGGAGTGGCATGCCCAGTATATCCATTGGTCAGCCAAAACGGTTCCGGACGACGTTGGGATGATATCAGTTGTGGAAAAATAATACTGGTCGGGGAAATTATCAGACGTTGGCAGCCTGGTTTATCATTGTCTTTTGACAGAACGCAAAGTCAAACAATGTTAAATGTGGCATGCCATCATCATCCTTGGGCAGCACAAATAAGCGTAGACGCGGATGTGTGGAATGACAATCCAATTCATGTGAGCCTGAAGGGTTGTCTCACGATGTCAGGCATTAGATCCTATATGGTACCTTGGGGCAAAACACCCAGTCGGGTCACAACCCGTCGGGAGGTGTATGCAAATCTTCGCTCCCCCTTGGTATAGAAAACACAATTGGACCCCCCCGGCATCGGGCATGTTCATGCCTCATGCCTTAGAACTGCAAAAAATGGTCGGACGACGTCGGGCTGCGTGGGCCATGCCATCAATTCCACTTGAATGAAACGCATACACATTGTCGGACACGTAGGCTTTTTTTTTTAGCAGTAATTAAGGTTTCCCCACAGTTCGGACCCTTGCACATACGATACACCACGTCGGCGTGACTTGACTGCGGGGACGTGGGAAGCACATCCGATCGTGAGTATGTGGGGCACAAAATGCCCCTTGCTATTCGCCCTTTTTGACAAACACAAATCACCTTGGTACCACGTTCAGGGGGCGTTCGCTTGGCCTTTATGTCCCTTGGGATCACAACACGGTCACAAGATGTTAGGCGTTTGGCATGATATCATCTCCTCCTTTGGCGGACAGACGATCAAGAGGACATCGGGCGTAGATGCCATCATGGCCCCATTAGGCAAACAACCTACCGTGTACTACATTGGTGTGGCAGGCAATCCTCCTTGGATACCCCGCAACACGGGTCGGATTAAGTCAGCATGGCATATTGCATATCTCCTTTGGACAACCACCACATGACGAACGACGTAAGTCATGGCACATGCCATCCTCTCCCGTGGGCAAAAACAACACACGTTGAAAACCCAATTGTGCGTTGCATTATTATCTATGGCCTTGGACAGAACAACACGGTTGACAAACGATAGAACGTGGCATTTTATAATCGCCCTTAATTGAACGCACATACATCAGAGACGCCTCGGGAGTTGGCATGCCATTATCGCGCTTTGAAGCAACACAGTCTGACGCCATGTCAGGGTGTTAGATTGCCATAATTCATCCTAGAGTAGCAAAACCACGGTGCAGACAACATCGGGTTGGGTGTCATGCGATCGTGCTCTTGGACATGCATACCATGACAGACGAATGGCGGCGCGTGCTCGCTCAGGACTTCATTCAATCTCCTTGGTTGCACACAAATGGAAGGACATGTCGGCGAAGGCCTGCACTGACATGGGTATTGGGCAGCAAAATGGTCTCACGAAAATCAGGCATGGACATGCCATCACGTACTGGCAGCACCAACGATCATTCGACCCAAAAATGAGGGCAGCCCCCGGGAGCGTGGGTTCATTGCCAAGTCTGGTCCCTTGGCGCCAGCACAACCCATGGTTGGCGATGTGGAGTGTCCAAATGGCACGTCGCCAGGGACAACAAACATCGAGTATCTATGTGGGGCGTCAGGCACGCCCGCATAGGACCTTGTGAAGCACCACACGGTCGACTGAACAACAGGCGGTCTGGCCATCATCGCATGGGCAGAACCCCCCGACAGTCGGATGACGCTACCAGCCGTTGACATGTCATCCTCGCGTTTGGGCAACATTCATGGCCGAACAACGTCAAGAGTCGCATGCCATAATCTCCCTTGGCAATCCTGAATGGTCGAACTACGTCTTGCCTGTCATGCCATCATCATTATTGGACAGAACACAAGTTGGACATGGCATGCCCGCATTTCCCTAGGGAAGCACACACGGTCGAACGAAATTGGGCGTGGCAGGCCTGCATGGCCCTTGGGAAGCACACATGATCAAAGTGTCATTCCATAATCGCCCTTAGGCGGCACGCACGGTCGGACGACGTCGGGTGTGGCATTCCATCTCGCTCTTTGACAACACATGCGGTTGGGGGAATATAGGGCGTGGCATTGCCATCATGCCTTTTGAACATCCTTAACGACGACTGAGTCGAGAAGGATAGCCATCATTGCCCTTGTGCTCACACACGGTCAGATGAAACTCGGCAGTGCATTCATCCACGCCCATAGAAGAACACACGATTGGTGACGTCGGCGCTCTCAGTTTTCCATGAAATTTTAGAATGCTATATCTTTTGTGGTCAACAAAAACATGAAAAACAACAATTGGACCTGCATGCCATCATCGCCCTTGAATGTCACATAGTTCTAACTACGGTTCCAGCATCCGCCATGCTAGCATCGGCTTGGGTAAGCATCACACGATTATACTATGTTGAGGGCATGGCTATGGCTATCATCGCCTTCAGAAAACCACATCACGACCAGCCCACTATGTCGCGCGTGGCATGCCATCATTCACCTTAGACAGCCCACACGATAGACTACGTTTTCTCTAGCGTGGCATGCCATCATCACCCCTGGAATAAAATCATAAGGTGGGACGAAGTCAGGCGTGGCTATTGTATCATTACCCTTGGAAGGTCTTAAAAAGCTCGGATGACTACATACTCTCAAATGCCATATTGTTGTTACGAAAAATATACACGGTGGATACGTCAAAGCCTCATGACCACTGATAATCATACATCCTTAGTTAGAAACACTATGATCGACACTCTAATGAGGTCCTTGGCATGCCTTGATGCCCTGGCCAACGCCACCGTCGCCAAACATCTCCCGAGGGTGCATGCCATATGATAGTCCATGGGAAGCACATCGATGCTACTACATCGGGCCGTGACATGCCATATCGCACGGGGCAGTCAACACAGTGTCGATTGACATCGGGGCGTGGCATGCCACATGGACTTGGGCAGCACAAATGGTTGGATGACGCTTAAAGTGGCCATGCTCTCTTGCATTTGGGAGCCCAACCAAGGACTAGTGACCCGCTTCAGGCTTTACATGTTATCATTTGCTCATCGGATGCACAAAACCCGGTCGGACTACGTCGTGCGTGGCATTGATATCATATCCCTGGGACTACACAACTGTCGACGACGTTTTGGTCATGTAATGGCTCCTTTGGACAAAACACACACTGCATAACAGCGTGAGTGTACGCGAGTGTATGCCATCATCTCACTGGATGCACATATGTTGGAACGTACCCACATGGTGAGGCCATGACCCATGGACTGGAAAACCAAATTGCACGGACCAGAAATCCGTGAGTCGATCCAGGTGTCTGCCATTCATCACCTCTTGGGAAGCATTACCAGTCACACGATGTCCGACGCATACATTGTTATTATGCCTGGTTAGCACATATATGGGTCCGAACGAAGTCAAGCGTGACATGACCGCCATGGGTCTTTTTTGCATACAAAATAATGGTTCGGACAACGCCGTGGAGGTTGGCAACTGACATTTTATATTCTTAGACAACACACAACGATCGTAATACGTCGGCTTGGCGCGCCCCCATCATAGCCCTTCGACATCATACATGTCGAAACAACGTCGGGCGTGGACTGGCATCATTGTTCTTGAGTATTACACCACCATTTAGACACGGGAGTTTATGCATTATCATCTCCCTTGGACAAACAACATGGGCCTTCCATTACAACGGACGGGTGGGGGTATGTTATACTAAGCTGTTGACTGACCCACACAGTAGATGATGTCGAGCGTGGAATACCATATTGACCCCTTGGTTAGCAGAGAGAGTTTTAGTCGAGCGTCGGGCATGGCATGCCATCCTATCCATTGCCCTGGTGCAGACTAAGGGACACGATTCGGACTAGTCAGGGTTACATGCCCTCACTTTCTGGGAAGCACCACAAGGTCGGGACTACGTCCAGCGCCCATGGCACTACTATCCTCGCCCCCTCGGACCGGCACACACGAACAGACGCCATCGGGCATTGCATTGCTTATCATCGCCATTGTGTAGTACACTCGATTGGTCTAAGTCCGCGGCTTGACATGACAAATATCCCTCCCGCCGCAAAACACCATTGCCACCGCACGTGGCATGCCATCATCGCCCTTGGACATAAATATGATCAGTCTAAGATTTGTCGCGGGTGGCATTCACATCTTCTCCCACTTGAACAGGCACACACAGGGTTCGAAACGACATCAGGGTGGCAGTTATATTTCCTTGGAAAAAACACACATGGCGGAAGACGACGGGCCATGGCATGCCTATTATGCCCTTTGGACTGCCACAAAATCGTTGGAACACCGTCGGATGTGTGGCATGCCCGCAATGCCTTGGGAAGCCTAAAGGCGATACGAATGGCTTACATTGATATCATCGACTTGGGCACACACAATTGGATGACGCAGGGGGGCATGCCGCATTGGTGTGGGGGTTGGGTAGCACACATGGCTGTTGAAACATGATTGAGGAGCATCGAATGGAAGCACCCCTCGGCAGCGAAAACACACCGTTCCGGTGACGTTGGCGTGCATCCATCCTACTTCCCCTAGCAGCACACACGTCTATTAGATTTAGGTCTGGCATGAATTATAGCCCTTGTGAAGCCCATTTCACAGGTGGATGACACGGGCGTGGCATGCCAATCAGCGCACTTTAATAGCACACTAAGTCGACACAAGCGTCGGGCGTGATATTATGTAATACATGCTTTACACCACCGGGCAGCACCACATCGGTCTAACAACGTCCCCCCACGTTCGAATCCTGCCAAATAATCCCGCAAATTGAACGTCCCATCACAATGATCTGAAACTCATCGTCACCTTTTTGTCGGTCCATGGAATCCATATCCCTGCGGTTAACCCCCCACCTTCCAAATCTTTTTGGCCTTTTTTCCCCCCCCCTTCCTCCTTCCCCCCTTCCTCCCTAGGACGATCGTCGGGCGTGGGCATGCCATCATCAGCCTTGGACAGCATACACGGCGGACTTCGATATCAACGTGGGAGCTATAATTTGCCCTTGGGAAGTCATAACCCGCTCGACATCGGACTGTAGGGCGTTGGCATGTTATCATTCGCACTTGGAAAGCATACACGACGGTAGACGGATGTCACCATGGCATGCCCGCATTGCCCTTTGTGAAGAAACAACATTACTGTGGATGAGGGACATTCAGACAAACATGGATTGCCATCATCGCCCTTTCATAGCACATAAAGTCGGACGAAGTCGGGCATGATATGTAATCATCACCCATGGGCAGCAAAGACGGTTAGACGACGTCTAATGTCGCATGCCATCATTACCCCTGCACGACACAAATTATCGAATTACGTCTGGTATTGCATGACATCATCGCCCTTGGGTAACACACATGTTCCGACGATGTAGGGCGTCGCATGCCTTCATCTCCTTTTGAAAACATACACGGTCAGATGATATCAAACGTTGCATGTTATCATTGCCTTTGGAAAAAACACACAGTCAAACAATGTAAAGTGTGGCATACAATACCCTCACCCACCCTTGGGCAGCACAAATTCAGTCGTAGACTCGGATGTGGCATAATAATCTCACAGTGGAGCCCATTTTTAATCGATCCCCTTGTCGGGTTAGTAAACCCATTATTTTTGCCACCTTGGGCCACGTAAACACAGTCAGAAAACGTCGGCGCGGCGGGTTGCATGACTCTCGCCCTGTGATTCGCATACACGCTATGGACGACGTCCGGCATTGGAATGCCCTCATCCCATTCGACTGCCACAAATGGTCGGACGAGTCAGGCGTGGCATGCCATAATCGCCCTTGAAAGCAACACGCGTTTCTCGGGGACGCACTCGGGTAGCATTATCACGTTTACCGTTGGTTAGCACACAGATCTACACCACGTCGTAAGTTGATATGCCTGAATGTCCATTGGGAAGAAACCACGATCCAATTACGTCGGCATCAAATTCCATCATCGCCCTTGGACCCCAACAACACACGATTGGACCACGCGGGCGTGGTTCCTATGCCCGTTCTGTCCTGGGGCAATCCCCACATGGTCAAACAACCTCAGGCTTGGTGGAATTCCATCAGCGCCCTGTGGACAACAAACACGATTGGACACACGTGGGCGTGGACTTTTATCCAGTTCATGTACACTTGGGCATCAGCAAACTCAATGAGAGTCAGGCGTGGCATGCCATAATCGCCTTTGGTAGCACAAACGATCAGATGACGTCGGGCGTTTAATGCCATCATTGCCCTTAGGCAACACATGGTCGGACTACAGTGGGAGTAGCATGCAATCTCACTCTTGGATAGCTAACACGGTCGGATGAAGTCACGCATGGAATGCCATCATCTGTTTTGGAAAATACACACGGACGAACGACGTTAGGCGTGGCATGCCATTATCTCCCTTGGGCAGCATACACCGTCGGACGACATCTGGAGTGGTATATTATCATGGCCTTTGGAAAGAACACACGGTCGAACAACGTCAAGCGTGGCATGCTATCATCGCCCTTGAGCTGAACGCATCATCGTAGACGCGGGCGTGGCATGCCATTATCGCCCTTGTGAAGCACACACCTTCGGACGATGTCGGGTGTTAGATTCCATAATTACCCTTGGGCAGCAAACACGGTCGGACAACAACGGGCCGTGCATGCCATCTCGCTCTTTGATAGCATACACAATCGAACGATGTTGGGAGTTTCATGACATCATCTCATTTGGATTGCACAAATGGATGGATGACGTCGGGCGTGGCTTGCCCTCATGGGCCTTGGGTAGCATAAATGGTCGAACAAAATCAGGCATGACATGCCATCATTGTATTTGGGCAGCACACATGATCGACTGATGTCTGGCGTGGCATGCCCGCATGCTCCTTGGGCAGCACACATGGTTGCACGACGTCGAGCGTCACATGGCATCATCGCCCATGGGAAGAAAATACCGTTGGACGATGTAGGGCCTTTCAAGCCATCATCGCCCTCAGGAAGCACTTACGACCAGACGACGTTGGGTGTGGTATTCCATTATAGGCCTTGGAAAGCATACACGATCGAACAACTTCGGGCGTGTAATTTTAACATCTCCCTTGGACAACTCACACGATCGGACGATGTGTGGCATGGGGTGCCCGCTTGGACCTTGTGAAGCATACACGGTCGGGTGACATCGGGCTTGTCATGCCATCATCGCCCTTGGGCAGCACATACAGTCAGATGACGTCGAGTGTGACATGTCATCATCACGCTAGGGAAACATACACAGTCGAACAACGTCAAGAGTCACATGCTATAATCTCTCTTTCCCATCCCGAACGATCGGACTACGTCAGGCCTATCATGCTAACATCACCCATGGACAAAACACAAGTTGGACATGGCATGCCCGCATTGCCCTTGGGCAGCACACAGGGTAGGAGGACGTCGGTGTGGCATGCCATCATCGCCTTTGTACAAAATACACAGGGTCTAAAGACATCGAGTGTGACATGATATCATCGCTCTAGGGAAGCACACACTATCGGACGATATTGGGCATGGCAGGCCTGCATGGCCCTTGGGAAGCACACACGATCAGAGTGGCATGCCATAATCGCCCTTGGGTAGCACACACGGTCGGACGACGTCGGGTGTGGCATTCTATCTCTTTCTTTGACAACACATACGGTTGGACTACTTGGGGCGTGGCATTCGCTTTTGAACAACCTACACAGAAGAACGGCATCGAGCATGGTATGACATCATTGCCCTTGTGCACCACACACGGTCAAATGACGTCGGGCATTGCATTTCATCATCGCCCATTGATAGCACACACTATCGTATGACGTCGAGCGTGGAATGCCATCATCTTTTTTGGTCAACAAACACGAAAAAATGATATTGGACATGGCATGCCATCATCGCACTAAGACATATCACACAGTCGAACTACGTCCAGCATGGCATGCTAGCATGGTCCTTGGTTAGCACACACGATTAGACTACGTCGAGCAAGGCATGCTATCATCGCCATTATACAACACACACGATCAAACTATGTCGGGCGTGGCATGCCATCATCACCCTAAAACAGCACACATGATCATACTACGTCGAGCGTGGCATGCCATCATCACCCTTGTATAGCACACACGATTGGACAACGTCGCGCATGGCATGCTATCATCGCCCTTGGACTTCTCAAATGGTCGGACGACATCGGCGTAGTATATTACTGTCACCGTTGGATAGCATACACGATTACACCACGTCGGGCGCGATATGCCTGCATGGACATTGGGAAGCACACACGATCGGATTACGTCGGGCGTAAAATGCCATCATCGCCCTTGGACAACACACACGATTGGACCACGTCAGGCGTGGCATGCTTGTATGTCCCTTGAGCATCATTCACACTCAAATGACGTCAGGCGTGGCATGCTTTCATCGCCTTTGGCAGCACAGACGATAAGATGGCATCGGGCGTTAGATGCCATTTTTGCCCTCAGTCAACACACGGTCAAACTACATTGGGCGTGGCATGTAATCTTTCCCTTGTATAGCTAACATGGTCGGATGAAATCAGGCGTGTAATGCCATCATATCCTTTGGACAACACACACGAATGAATGACGTAAGGCGTTGCATGCCTTCATCGGCCTCGGGCAGCATACACCGTCGGACAACATCGGGCGTGTCATATTATCATGGCCTTTTAAGAGAACACACGGTAAAAAATGTAAAGCGTGGCATGCTATCATTGCCCTTGAGTTGAACGAATCATCGTAGATGCGGGCGTGGCATGCCATTATCGCCCTTGTGAAGCACACACGTTAAGATGATGTCAGGTGTTAGATGCCATCATTATCCTTGGGCAGCAAACACAGTCGGACAACATCGGGTCGTGCACGCCATCTTTCTCTTGGACAACATTCACGATCGGACGATGTCGGGTGTGTCATGACATCATCTCCCTTGGTTTGCACAAATGAATGGACGACGTTGGGCGTGGCATGCTCGAATGGGCCTTGGGCAGCATAAATGGTCGGACGAAATAAGGCATGACATTCCATTATCGTACTTGGGACCATACACGATCGAATGATGTTGGGCGTGGCATGCCCGCATGGTCCTTAGGCAGCAAACATGGTTTGACAACGTCAAGCGTCACATGGAATCATCGCCCATGGGCAGCACACACCGTCGAACGATGTAGGGCATTTTTGGCCATCATCGCCATTAGGCAGCACTTACGACCGGACGACGTTGGGTGTGGAATTCCATTAATAGACTTTTAAAAGAATACACGATCGAACAACTTCGGGCGTGTAATGCTAACATCGCCCATGGACAACACACATGATCGGATTATGTGGGGCGTGGCATGCCCGCATTGACCTTGTGAAGCACACACGGTCGGATGACATCGGGCGTGTCATGCCATCATCGCCCTTGGGCAGCAAATTAAGTTGGATGACGTCGAGCGTGACATGTGATCATCGCGTTTGTGCAACATTCACGATCGAACAACGTCAATAGGCTGCATGGCCAAATCTCCCTTGGCAAATCCTGAAACGAGCGAACGACGGAGGTGACGGGCGGGCAATCATCAGTCTGAGACCGAAACCCCCAACAAAAAAAAAAAAAAAAAAAAAAATAAACAAAACGAACCTCCCACCACACCCCAACCAAAAAATGTCGGGATGTGGCGCCCGCATTGCCCTTGGCAGCCACAGGGAGGATCGAGTCGTTGTAGTGCAGGTATATTTGGCCCTAAAGTAACTCAATGAATTAGCTCATGAAATGAGGATTGCCATGGCCACGTGAGGAGACAACCTGTGATCCCAATTAATATGGGATATGTGGGAAGAAAAAGATGAGCCCGTGGGAGCTTGGTGTGGGGGGGGGGGGCGACAAGAATTGGTATTGGAGCATGAACAATAACATGAGCACTCGTCATTAGGTAAACTACAAATGAGGATGGCTTAGCTCTCATATCATGTTAAGAAAATGGACCTTTGGAAACTCATTTTCTCGACCTGTGTGGGATCATTGGAAACTCATTCCCTCAACCGTGATACGGAACATGTGTCGTAAATAGCATTCTTGTGGATATGAAGGCATGAAAACTTTGAAGATATATGGGTGTCCTAGCGGGAACTATGTATAATTAGAGTCAACTAACAAGGCCTTCCTTGGACTTCACACTCCAAATTAGTCATCCATCTTATGTAGTTTTATGTATTATGAGAAACCTTCTTAGATGAAGTTCCTCCCTATCCTCAACGTCAATCTATCAACCCACCACCTTCATCCTCTACCACTCAAAACAACAAATTCCTGAAAACCTTTTTTCCTTGCTGGCCACAATTCCTTTGTCCCCACTAGTAAGTTCACTAAATCTGTGATGCCTGCATCATTAGCATTATGGCGCTTACATTTGGTATAAAGATGGAAACTTGTGGGAGTAAGTTGGTGATTTGGACGCCAATGGGGAAAGAGATGGTGGAGTATATGCAAATTTTCTTTTTGAACTGGAGTATAGACATATTATAGAGGGCTGATGCACTTCACATACAAAGAATAGCCCTTGTAACAAGAGGATTGGTGGTCTTCATGTGGACATTATAACCTTCTGCGGAAAATTGGAAAGGGCAGGTAGAAATGATATATTGGCAAGTGATACAAATGGATTGTTCCATATACTGGAAGCCAATTGTCAGCTTACGTATGTCTTGATTGGACTTTGTAGTGGTTAGAAGGTACTTTATCACAAATGAATATGAAGAAAACCAAGAATCGTTGTTTAGTAATTAATTTTTTTGTTGTTATACTTTTAAAATGTTAGGTTCTTAGAATCTAGGGCATTGTGTAAAATTTATTGTCTTTTCGCTTCCTTCAACCACTCTTTCTTTCACGGGAAAAGGAAAATTCATTTGTCTGTTAAATTTGCAGATTTGCTCCATGTTTTCTCTAAATGTCCGAAACCTGAATTCATTGAAAATATGCTGCTTCTGGGGTGGAAACTGTAAAGGAGTAAAATCATCAATTTAAAAGGGCCTTCGCATGACTTTTTTTAATTTGTACATAAAATACTTGAAATGTTAATGTGGTGCGTTTTGTGTGTAGGAAACCAGAGAGCTAAACCTATTATTATGATCCTGGTCTTTATTGTCTAAGAAATCGAACGTGCCACAAACTTTCAACGACGAATCATACCTACAGCTTTTACATTGTTTAACAGGTAAGTTTATTTAAACAGTTGGTAATGGACCCAACTATTAGTGTCACATAGATTGATGTTCTTACCTGTTATATTCAATTTGCGCGTTTTTCTTGAGTTGTAAAAATATGAGAAGCGAATAACCAGAGACACACAAACACAAATCTGGATATATCGTTTCACTTACTATTTTCAGACCTGCCCCGTGAATGATGATATACTTCTGCAGTGTAAGAGGATTGGCTTATAGCCTCAGGATTTCTATCTTTTCTTGAAATAATTGAAGGCAGGAGGAAACTTTTGAAACTTTTATTCATCTATTCTTATATACTAGAGTGTTCTTTTTTGATGTAGCGCTCAGCTTGGGGGGTTTGAACGCTCTTTTGTGGAGTACGGCATAGGGGGATCGGATAAACTTCCAAGAACTCGATATGTACTATGCAAATTTTGTTTCTGCACCAGGAAGGTACTTTCACACAGTAATTTCAACAAGGAAGAGGTCAGTAGCACAGCAATAGGCCATGATTTTGCACACATTGCGTGGGACACCCCTCCCAAGCGCATCCTGTTTCCAATACAGTGGAAGGATTTTCAACAAAATGGTGAATAGCAGTGCACATTGCTCGAAAATTCCGCAAGGATGATCCTGTCTTAGGACAAGATGACAGAGACTTACTTGGTCGTAAACATCGTTTTGCACCAGGAGCATGGTGTCATGGAACAATCAGATGATGGAGCCTGATCCCTGCTCCGTGTGAGTAGGAGACGACTAGGTATTACGACGCCGCACCCTTTTTTTTTTTGGTTCCGGGAGCCACCCCCCCAACAGGTTGCAAGAGTATGAGACCAAACTGCTATCTGAAGATTTCGTAGTAAACAAATGCTCAACTAAGAGTGTGAAGATTACTAACGTTGTTTTCGTCTTGTCATTGTGTCTTTACATAACTAATTAAAGAAAAATGACATAACCCGCCCTGATTGAGCCTTTTGAGTGTAGTTTTGTCTCATAGGTGAGGAGTTCAGACTGGCACCCCAATTGTACATTGTTTTTATGGATAGACACAGTTCACAAAATGTACCAACTTTTTGTTCTTTTAGCTTTTCCTCATTGGCAATGTTCTTTCAAGATCTGTATCCACCCATTACAATGGACTTTGTTGATTTCCTTATGGACAGTTTATGAATCATCGGATTGTGTATAGTTAAGTCGCCAGATGAATCATATACCGTCAAACTTCTCTATAACGTGATCGTGGGTTGGAATATTTTCAGATGGCTTATAGCGGCATATTTGGAATACTCAGAGAATATATAATATACCTAACCTACAACGACGGAAAAAACCGATTCACCAAAAAAAAAACATGTATGACTCTTGCTTTGTAATGCAAATCTTCAAAAAAAAACCTACCTCATATCCGCTATCACTTAGCTCCCCTCACACTTCCACACAAGTTGATTCAGGAAAGGGGTCGAGTGTATGTTGACATTACTCCCAACCTACGGAGATAAATAGACTGTTCTACTAAAAACCCTAGGCTAAATGAAAAGCAAATCTCACAACCAACCATACAAAATAAATATGAAAATTATCCACTGGAAAAGTAAAACCATCTATTACATTTTGTCAATGCATTTTCAGATCCATCAAACATCATTTGGAATGAAAGGGAAAATACAGATGAGTTAAATTCTCTTATTGACCGAAGCTTAAAGGCAGAGGTGAGTAGTTTTATACCACAGCTTACCATGAGTAAATCAGCTTGAACTGGAAATTAGTTTATATATCTTTCAATTATCATTTCAAGTGACCAGTCAGTAAATACACTTTCTCTAAATCCAAGTTTTGCTTGAGATGCCAGGGTCTTCAACATGGTTTCTGCAACGCGAATTCAGCCTCCAATTTGGTTCGGGTTCTAGAAGAATGGCAAGCTATATCGGTTGAGTTCCTCACCGTGAAACAGCCTAAGTTTGCACGGTTGGTAAGCTCCACCTCGAGCACTCACTCTCTGAGCAAACGTCTAGCCAGCCGAGAGATCAGTGGACATTATTGGGATGTTGTACATTGTACCCATTATGGCTCATCATCACGAACCTCTAGCACGAGACACCACCTCTGGGACATTCATCAGGTTTGACCGAGACCGCTCGGTTGGCCCAGCATGCCCATTGGATGCCCTCTGAAGTTAGGCCGGTAATAGCCGAGGCCTCCCTCCTTATGGTGTCCAGGGCTTTCCCCATTGGGTGAGCAGCAGATAAAATAAAACAGGTACTTGTATTCAGAGGACGAAATCAAGAATTTAAAGTCAAGAACGGCGTGCAAAAGTTTTTCATCTATACCACATATTTGAGCTCTAAACCAGGTCGTTTTGCATTTTCAAGTCAGTACAGCAATTCACATGATAGAAAGAAGAAGTAATTTAAAGTTATAAACTTTTTACGAAAACCTTGAAACCGGTTTCCAATAATCAGCGCAATCTTTTTAGCCAAGCCAGAAGCTTCCATCCAGTGAAGATCGTGCTAATGGATGAATGAGACCATGGTCATCAAAAGCCAAGGCGAGGTGTGCACCAGAGTGGCTGCTCAAGGTTTTTGCGTCAGAGGCTGACAGCAACCATGGCTACGAAGTTTGATGAAGGGTCTATAAATAGGACAGCTGTGTGTCATGAATAAACATATGATACAGAGTATGTTCACACAATTGGAATCACGATCCTGAAATTTGTTAATAATGACTGTTCTGGATCAAGTTTGGCAGCACGCTCAATAGGTTCAAGAGCTGCTATGGTGCGTGATTCGGATTGAAAAGCTTGCAGCAGAGCAGGATTGATTTGTTATACTTTCTCTTCTTGTCCTAACAAATAATGACACTAAGCATCCAATTCAAGGTGATATGGTGGTAGCAAAGTAGTTGACTATACTCAGAGGCGATTCCACGGATTTGTAGAACGTTGAAATTGATCCTAGTCTTCTAGGTAAATATATACATAAAATATCTAGTTTCCGGAACGTATCACAGGTTCACAAGCCCCATATTTTAGCTGAATTTGCCTTGCTCCTATTGAATAGCATGGTTGGCATGCCACCGTTTGTTGAGTATAATATTTTTTCTTGTTATTTGTAGTGTTCATGTTTATAGGTTTTTTCACAGATTAATTGTGAGTCCGCCAAGAGGCCAAAATACACGATGTTACGTGAAAACCTTCTTGCTCCAAGGGAGGAAACCCGACTACCATATTAGGATTCACCAACAAACTTTACTAAAACACAAGCAAACAAATTTGATTACAAACATTGTAATCGTATAAATAAATATCTTGATCTCTTCCCTCTCGCAACAACTCTATTACAAGACCTTAATGCATTAGCTTTATCGCACTTTAACTAAACCAACTAACTCTAGTTGATAAAAACTCCGAAAGATCCACAAAGATATACATTTACATTCAAGAATTTTTAGAACATAGCAAAACCTTAATATATTCCTTAAACTTCATGTTCGGTTAAACTACATCATATAAATTATAACGAATACGGCCAATGCATTGTATGGATAATTCAGCCCATTATTTTAAGGGATGTGATTGGGCTACTTGGATATTTTGAGGCCCAAATATTAAAGGTTCAGACAAACGAGAATCACGTGTCTCACAAAAATAGTTCTAGAAAGTGGACACGTGT
>JAKWJA010002061.1:0-37066 GCA_027704765.1 Solanum habrochaites
CTATAACGCCTATATGTTACCATTTTCCATTTAAATGCTAAATGTTTACTGCCTGTGATATGCATCCCGCTCATACTTCCCTAATGGGACCCTCTTCCTTTTTTTATTTTTGTTCTCGTTGATGTGTGCCTTTGCACCTCTCAACAACTACTCCAATTTACAAATCTACCCATTTATAGAGAGTCGGCATTGCGTGGACGTAGTGGATAGTTTACTCCCGCGATAGCACGAGTCCTCTCATAAAATCCTTTCAAGTCCCGTGTAAGCCAACTCTTAGAGTCCTGAGTAAGCAAATGCTGCATAAGCCCTAGAGGTTTGACCCTGGGTGTCAATCCAATATTAATTAGTAAGGCCACCCTCGTCTAAAGGGCCCCAACACCTTAGACAAATTGCATATTTCATGTGTCAACGTGATCATAATAATTAAATCAAGACCGCATTTGTCAAAATGGATTTAGAAGCGTTGTTACTTGTTTGCAGAGTCATGTCACACCACTTTCCCAACACGGAAATGGGGGTCAGAGTCAATCCCATCTTGAAGACTTGGTGGAAAGATATATAAAAAAAAATCGAGAGTAGAAGCAAATGAAACTGTTGGCGGCCTCACAGACTTTGATCTCAGTAGAGTCAGATCGTCTTCTAAATCAAGGCATTGTTGAAAAGTCTGGGACACCGAGAGGTAGTCTTCAAATTCAAGGATTGCGAGTAACCCCAACAATCGAAGAAGTTGGAGGATTCATGGGTCTCGCAATACCAAAGAGTGGAAATGAGTTGTTCCACACAAGCAAAGTCCAAGATCTTTTCTTGAAGCAAAAGGGCATGTGTGTAATAATCACAAATCTATGTATGAAGAAGGTTGGATTCTTTGAGTTCTTATATTCACGCTTGGGGAGAGGAAGGTCATCAAAAATTAATAGAGAATTTGCTTGCTCATTCTGCCAAATGGAAAAGGTATCACGTAATGCCATTCTCTGTCGCTTTGGTCACCCTATTAGCTCATTGGGTTATTCCTAGGAGGAAGGAGGGAGGAAAGAATCTTCCTCACACCGGCTTATGTATGTGGTTCGTATGGGGCTCGAGGTGGGAAAACCTGGTCCCCAGTGATACTTGCAGAAAATTATAAGAGCTTTGAACTGCATGCACCAAAGGCAAAAGGCAAAAAGATACTTTGAGGGGTGCAAACTTGCGGCAAATTTGGGCCGTTTTAGACATCTTTACCAAAGAGCTAATAAAGTAGACTTCTTTGTTTAGAGGGACTAATGGGAACAAAATTATAAACCATTCCCTAAGATTAACACATGAAACATTTTATTCCCTTGTGGAACATGAGGACTGGTTACAATACCTAAAGGAGTGGGCGCTCAGCCGTGAATCCAAGGGAGGGTTATTATGTTGAAGCCACGACCGCCGTGCCATCATAAGAGGAATGAACTTACTTCATTGAGCTTGTCGGTTTGTGAATGGTGTGCAACCAGACGCACCACTTCGCGTCTTGACAAATTCGGACAGATGCCATCAATGATCCCTTGCGATTCCACCATGAGCCACTATGGATATGACTTTAGGTCAGAATTACACGCCAACTGAACACTATATGCGAAGCTGGAAGAATGTGATAACTATCAATGTTCATAGAGCACCGACCCTTCTGACACTGAATATTATGGTGGCTTTAAAGGATGCAGAGCATAGAGATGAGTGAAGGAGGTATCTTCCTGGGTTTGGCCGATGAAACCAAGAGGAGAAGATGGGGCTCGCAACTCTCAACACGATTATGCCGATACCCCAGAAATGCGGAAGCAGATGTGCTAACATGGAAGGCAGCATAATTAAAGTTTTTGGCTGTTTCTTTATTCGCCATATGTATCCCTAGCCCTTAGTTATCTTTAGAGTGAGTACGAAATAGAATAATTCAATAAGCGGAAAGTTGCTTATTGTGATAACTCTAAACTCCAATTGGCAAATAAGCTGTGTTTGAATTTAATTATTATGCATCACGTACGCTGTCGGCTTAGGCCCTTACTCTGGCTCAACGAGGGTTCCAGATTAGGGCGTTTATTTCAAAACAACGTGTCGTGATAGTGTGATATTATCTTAAACCCCCCTAACTCTTTCTTGGATTCTATTGTTTTCCAATTTCCCAGGTGATCTGTCCTATCCTTGGCACCATACACGATCAAAAGGGCCCCCCCTTCTCTCGTCTCAAAGAGCAAGCTCCAAAGGACAGGTAAATGGTTGACGACAACAGAGCACCACATATAAGGTAGAGCTTCTGATGGGGGACAACTTGAAAAAGATATTGTCCTAAGACTGTGAGCGCAAGATTTCGCCAATTGGAAGAAGGACGGTAGCTCACAGGCGTGATTTGACAAGTGTCTATCCTCTTGGACCACTCAATTTGGAGAGAAACATAGACAATCTCCTAAACCAAACAAACCATGGTGACGCCAAACAATCCTCCAATCAATAATCCCCATCGGAAAACCCACTCGCCAATACCTTTCCACACCCCACACCCAAAAATACCAAGTTCCATTTCACCACTATAACCAAAATACCAAAACCAACCTTCCCAGAGACAATCCCAACGCAAATATCCCAATACTTTGGGAACAAACATTCCCAATCCCATCATACGTTTGAAACTGACCCTTCGACCATGGACCTACCATGAATCAGTGAGTCCCATCAAGAAAGGACCGCCTAATAAAAAAAAACAAAAAAAACCAAAAAAAAAAAAAAACAAACAAAAAAAAAAAAAAACACCTGACTGAGAGATGAGAAGGACAACTTGACCAAAAGGTACAAACAAGCGAAGGAAACAAGAAGTTAGGAGGATTGGCTATGAGGATTATGTGCATGCACTTGATGTAGAATTGTCCGCATAGGATAGTAGCTTCGAAATTTGAGACGTTAAATGGAATTGGGGATCCCAAAGCCCACCTACGATGATTGTGACCAAACTGTAGGGGTGGGGAGAGATGAGGGATACTCATGGAATTTATTCTGAGAGTCTTACTGGGGAGGCCCTATCATGTGACCATGAGCAGACTCGCGGAAATGGATAAAATGGGTTGATGCATTGGCAACTGAATTCATGAATAGGGGGGTATGGTTTCAATATGAGAATGCACCTGATTGGTTGTACATTCAGAACTTGAAGAAGAACCGAGTGAATCCTTTAGCGAATATGCCATAAGATGGAGGTCTGAGGGGGCTAGGCCAGACCCCTGCCCCATCTGGAAGAATCTTCAAATGAAAGACTATTTCATCCGTGCACAAGAACGAACCACAATACTATGACCGATGCTGCTGGTGGCTGAAAGAGAAAAGAGTTTCGCTGAATGAAATCATCAAACTAGGCGAAAGAATGAAGAAGGCATAGAGAATGGGATATCATCAACTTGGCAGCTTTACAAGCAACCAACAAGGCTCTTGCAATGCTGGTGGATGACAGAGTTGGAATGCAGATGAGTTGAAAAGAAAACAGGTGCTTGGAGATGATGGCTCATGGAACTCGGACCCCTTTGAGGCAACAAGACCAACAAACCCACCCCCATCCCTCATACCTCACACCCCATTACCCTACACCCCATACCTCAACACCCTCAGCTCCACCCCCTTAATAATATCCCCAACCCATGCTAATATATTACCAAAAACCTCCTCCGCAATACTGCATGCCTCATATCCTGTCTTAATGTTCAACCAACACATCCAAACTCCACCACCTACTAAAACACCAAAAATTACCGATAACAGACCCTTCCTATGAAAGAAGACCTACAAAAACCATACCACTTGGCTGAACCATAGCACAGCTTTGAGAGACTGAAACAGGGGTGGGTTAGTCTCTCCAATTCCTGCATTACCTGGGATTTCGCGCGAAATGGTACGACCCTAAACAAGGTATGCGCCTTACCATTATGGAATTGAAGGGCCACACCAACGAAGAGTTGCAGAGCTCTTAAGGGATAGGTTCAAATGTGAATGATTACAAAAAACCATCCAACTGAAGGGATCCCTACACGAAGTTGCGAATAATCCTCTCAATAACCATAAGTTCCCCCCCCCCCCCTGCCCCGCCCCCCCACCCCCCCCCCCCCCCAAACATGGGGAAGCTGTGATGGTCTGGGATGGGAAGAATCTATCTGGGCCGTCGAAACAGAAGGAGCCAGTCTACCAATGCCCAGCCCACTATAGTGCAAGGACTCGCCCCCCCATTTGAAGTAGAAGGGCTCACCCAGACCACCGTTAGGTGTCATATAGGCAGCCTACCCCAATACAATGTGCGAACATGATTGTACTTGGGATTACAACAAAAGAGAAACAAATGTGGAAGGAGACAGAGTGTTGCAAACAGGGGTCACAGATCTGGAAGAATTTACACTCCTGAAAATTTGGTTCAGGGAAGATCTAGGCAAATCTAAAGCACCAGTCGTAGAGCTTGAGGATCAAAAAAAGTATTTGAAAAGGTTAAAGCTAAAGAATAATCTGTCCATGAGCAGCGGAGTAAAAAACCCCTTGCGCAAATATCAATTCTGGAGTTACTGCAATCTTCCGAAACTCATCGAGATGCCCTTCTGAAGATCCTGGTGAACTTGTGTCCCATCTAACATCACTCATGGAGCGGTATCCCAACTGGGGGGCAGAGTCTTGAGGATTACAAAAATCTTTTCCACAAAGATGAGGATGCAATCGACAGGAAACAACTAACAATAAAGCTTTGTACATTCGGTTCCGTATCAAGATAATGTGATAAACAAAGCATTAGTTGAGGCAGGTTCAGTTTAACATTTGCCCTCTGAGCACACTGACAAGGCTGGTGTGGGAATAGTGCAAAATTCAGACATGGAAGATGAATGTGAGGGCATTTGCGGCTCTCATGAGAGGCACTATGGGGAGAGAACCTTTGACGTGCTCATTGGGTCCGTCACTTTCCCAAGCTTCCAAATTTTGACATCCCTTCATCGTGTTTTTTAAAACATTATTGTTGGCTACATGGATTCATTTATGGCTGGAGCGGTCCTTCTCACTCTTCCCCAATTGCCTGAAGTTGAATGGGATTACGAAGAAGGTGTAGTTCGATCGGGGAACGGGGCATCTGTAACACGATGAAGGAAGAGAGAACATGGATGGCGAAAGGGACCAATTACGTGGAGCTTGTTGGTAATATTGAGTTGCAACTTGGTTCAGCCAAAAATTATTGAATATGATGGCCTGGTTCGGTTTCGAGCTGGGAAAGGTTTGGGGGTCGATTACAAGGGATAGTCGAACCTCACAGCCTTGTCGACTTCACCACTTTGGGTTGGGTTATAAGTACACCACCGAAGAATGGCTCGATTGGACGACCACCTAAGATGGGTACTACTATCCATGAAGGAAACCTACCGCCAATTGTCAATCATTTTCGATAGCAGGTTCATGGGAGGACAATATTGATGAGATCTCAGACGATGAATGGGTTATCGCTAACCAAAGAAAGAGGGGAAAGTTTCAACGTCGTGATCAATGAGGAGGAGAGCGGGGCCCTAGTCGGAAGCAAGGAAACAAAGATCAGCATGTCAGCAACTGGACCTAGACTCCATCCAGACTAGCGAGACATTGGTAGCCTGGAAGAGGGTTTTCTATCAAGTTTTAAGCAATAAAAGAGTTTTTAATAAACGTTTTAATGCCCGGTCCCCTTATTGCTTCGAATGAGATGAGGACTTATGAATTTTCAAAAATCTGTATGCAATAAGTTATTTTCCCATTTTTTGTCTTGTATTAATTTTTTGCATTTTTTTTTCTCTACAGCAAAATTCATTATAAAAATATCGATATTTAGACTTATGGCATACTGAGACTGCTCAACTTTAGGCATTAAGACTTGAAGAAGTGGAAGACAATGGAGGGGTCAGAGGAGTTAATCAAAAGGGTTGAGAATCAATGTCGAGGAAAAACCAAATCCAAATTTGGTAGAGACAGAAGTGGTGAATTGGGAAATGCAGAGAGGTGATACAAGAAACCCGAGTAAGTATCCAAAGTAAGTATCCATATGGACAAAAGAAAACAAGAAAGAGCTATACCGAGTTTCTCATAGAAGAATAGGAGATTGTTCGCGTGGTTCCTACGACAGACATGACAGGGATGAGTATCTTAATGTAGCATCGACTGCCCACTGATCCCAGCATGTCCTCGGTTTAAAACAGCAGATGGAAAAACAAGCCCGAGATGGAGTTTTGAAAATCAAGAGAAGAAGATCAAAGCAATTAGATGCTGGAATCCAAGTGACAGAAGAATACCCAACTTGGGCTTGCAAATGTCGTTCAGTGCCCAAGAAGACGGCAAGGTCAGAGTTTGCAGTTGGATTACCGAGGATCTCAATAAAGCTCTAGCCCTAAAGTAACTTCCATACCAAAACATACACATACTGATGGACAATGTGCATAAGCACGGAAAACTCAGTCATTTGTGGAGTGCTTTGCCGGCTATCACAATTGAGATGAACAAAGCCGACGATGAGAAAAAATGCCGTATCACGCCGATGGGGCGTCTATGAACTACAAGGTGATGCCTTTTGGATAAAGAACGCTGGGGGCTCTTAATGGAGCGATGACTACTTTGTTAATGACATGATCCATAAGGAATTGAAGTTTGATGTGGTGATGTCATCATCAAATCAAAGGAAAAGTAAATCATTGGAGGATGACGAGAAATTCTTTGCCAGGCATACGCAAGTACAATTGAAACTGAATTCGGCCAAAAGGGTCTTTGGTTGTTTTTTGCCCGCTGGAAAGCTTTTTAGGTTTCATTGTCAGGCGTCGAGGTATAGAATTAGACCGTCGAAGAATCAAAGCCATGTGACCTTCCCCCCACAAAGAGCAAGAAGAAGGAGGTAATGAGTTTCTTAGGGAGACTTAATACTACAATCGTCGTTTCATTGCTCAGGTTAATGTCATCTGTGAGCTTGATTTCCAAGCGTTGAAAAAAGATGCTGCAGTGAAATGGAACAGTGAATGTCACAGGAATTTGACAAGATAAAAGACTTATCTATCCAATCCTCCTGTAGTGGTACCACCAGAGTCAGGTAGACCATGGATTTGTATATTTCAGTATTGGATAATGCTTTCAGTTGACTTGGGACACACGATGATGAAACCAAGAGGAAGGATGGCAGGCAATATATTATATGAGCAATAAGGTCACATTCCGTGCGTAAGCCCGATACTCTCTACTAGAGCGTACCTGTTGTGCTCTAACATGGGTTGCACAAAAGTTACGACATTACCTTCAGCAACTACTTATCTGATTCAAGGAGGGATCCTTTGAGTAGTATATTCAAAAGCCTATGCCCACAGGGAAGTGGCAAAATGGCAGATACTGTTGAGCGAGTTCGACATAGTGTATGCACGCAAAAAGCAGTGAAAGCACAGGCATTAGCAGACCATATGGCCAGAGAATTCCTGTGGACGATGATACAGACGCTGCAAGACTACTTCCAGATGAAGAGGTGGATTTTGTGGACGAGGACATTTCTGACGAATTAAAGATATGATGATGGAGAATGTTCTTTGGATGGAGCTTAAAAATTGATGGATGCAGGCATCGGGCCTGTTTTGATCTCAACCCACCGGGCAACATTATCAGTATCAGCAAAACTCAGATTATTGCTCAAATATATGGCCAAATACGAAAGAAGCCTGCAGACTTAGGTACCTCGAGGCGCGATGACTTGGCGTCGACTTGAGGTACAGGAATGATATATAGGGGATTCGCCCTATTGAGCCATCAGGTTCGAGGGTGATTGGGAAATAAAAATCGAAAGTTTGTTAACCATATTTGGAGTGCGTGACACAGGCTATGTAAAAGGTTGCAAAAACAGAATTTAGACATTACCAAGGGGTCCAAAATGAATTTGCAGACGCCTTGCACTCTGTCTTCTATGATTCGGACACCCTGATCACAATACATGATCCTATACAAATTCAATACATGAAACAACCGACTTATTGTGTCCAGGTTGAGGAAGAGCGATGAAAGCCTGGGTACGATGACATTAGAAGATATTTGAAGAGTGGTGAATACACAGAAAGAGCAAACAACGTGTACAAAAAAGCGTTAAATTCGAAGGTTAGCAACCCAATTCTTTTTAAGTGGGGCCTAATCCCTATAGGAGAAAATCACCTGATTTGGGCCCTGCTAAAGATGCGTTCGAAGCACAGAGAGGCTGCAGGCTGGTCGAAGATATACATGGAGGCACCTGTGGCCCCCTCTACATGAACGGTTTTACATAGCAAAGAAGATTCTGAGATCAGGATATTATTGGCTAACTATGGAGACAGCAGACTGCATTCGCTACGTCCAGAAATGCCATCAATTGTCAGACTCACGCAGATATGATTCGAGTCCCCCAACGAAATCCATGTCACTAGTTCACCTGGCCGTTCGCAGCATTGGGGCAATGGATGTCATTGGTCCAATCGAGCCAACATGCTATCCAACTGCGGCACAGATTTATTCTTGTCCAATTGACTTTTCACAAGGGGTTGAGGCCACCTCCTATTATAAATCAGTGACCAAAGAAAATTGTGGATGACTTGTCAAAAACACATTATGTGTAGGTTTGAATCTCTGAGTCAATCATCACCGACAACGCACCAACCGAAACAGTGACCTGATGAGTCAATGTGTGAGAAGTTCAAGATCATCATCGAAACTCACAGATAAGCCACAGATGAATGGGTTGTTGAGGCGGCCAAACAAACAACATCAAAAGGATATTGCCGCAAGATTGATAGATAATCACAAACACTGGCAGGAAAAGCTACATTTCCATTTGCTGGGGTTCGTTCACAATCAGAACTTACACAGGGGCCACAAATTATCTTCTTTAGTATACGGAACTGAGCTATGGATACCCGCCGGAAGTAGAGATACCTTCCCTAAGGATCATCAGAAGCAAAGTTGAGGGATGCTGGATGGATACAAGGTGGGCAGGAGAAGAGGAATTTGCATTAATAGATGGAGAAGAATTACGCCATTTGTATGGTCAGCTCTATCAAAATAGAATGGAGAGGAGCTTCAACAAGAAGGTCAAACCCAGACATTTCTCCCTCGGGCAACTTGTTTGAAGCGGGTATTTTTTCAAATATCAAGACGAGGCAACAAAAGGGTAAATTTTCACCAATGGCCAAAGGTCAGACATTTCAGTCTATCGAGCAGTACTGACAGCGGAGCCCTCACACTTGGCCAGAATGAAATGGAGGAGGAAGTTTGGCCAAACATATCAATTCATATTCGTGAAAAAGTATTACATCTAGAGATTGATTCATGCGCTTTGTAATTGAAACACGTCAGACCTGATTACCCGTTCAAAGAGGGGATACGTAGGCGCTATATGGGGTTCGGTTTATTATAAAGAAAAACTTTCATTTCCCCTCTTTTTCTATTGATAACTGGGGGCAGAATTTTGAGAGGATCTCAAAATTCCGATAAAGATTCTCCCTGGCACATCTTCATACCTGGGGCAGAAATTTTGGAGTAAACTCAAATTTCACCAAAAGTTTCTTCTCAACAAGCAGTCAGCTTACAACGAAGATTTTAAATGATTGAGTCACATTTGAGTCAGACGTTGTAAGTCTCACCTATGCCATGGTCAAAGATTCGACATCAGCTTTATTAAATGATAATTTCAAATCTTTCAACGTTTTTTTATTTTTATTTTATTATTAATTATGTAGTATTTCTTCTTTCTTTCCTTTTGTTCCTTTCCCCCTTTTTATGAAAAAAAAAACAGACGCTCGAAGAGGTGTGGATGGAAGCAAAGGAGCACGTGCGCAAATCATGGATACAGATCCAACCTCCCCCCTTTAAATACCTATTTTTCTTTAATGTAGAAACTACAGGGTACTAACAAGGCACACTGCCACAAGCAACAAGCAACACATTTGCGCCCTACATATGGACACTCGATCATGACAATAAAGGCGGATGCCCAAGCTACTGTATGCCCTCAAGCAAACATGCTGGTGCTGACAAATTTACATTATGCCGATATGCATCATCTTTGCACCTAAGACTGATATCACACAATGCTCAAAGAATTACATCAGATGTTTGTAGCTGAGAATGCCGAAAAGCATCCTTATGGTTGCTTGATATGCAGAGCCGACGAAACACACATATGCATTTTGCTCGAGTATTCATGGGCCGAGGAAATACATCATCGCATATGACCGAATATTGACTTATGTCGAAGAATTGCATTATTGCATGCGCCGATATTTCTATGTTACCCGAAGAAATGCACCATTAACAGATGCTCGATACTGGAATTTGCCCGATATTTAACATTGTGCCGAAGAAGGCATCATTGCATGTGCTCGATATGCATTGTGGGGGGGGCCCCGAAGAAAGAATTGCATCATCGCATTGTGCCCGAGATGCATTGTGCTCCGAGTTTGCAGAAGCTCAAGAGTGCATCGGCTCGAGTTTACATGCGCACAGAAACTCAAATCAAGTCACAAGAGTCGTATCAACAGGTCCAAAAAATAGATACGCTCTATTTACTAATTTATATGCCCAAAGGCAGTCATCCTCAATAGGGACATCTTGCATGGCCTGCGGCCTTCAGTTCATGGCCTGAGGACTTATTTTTAGGCTTACCTGATACATGTGCCCTAAGGTATCATAGTCTAAAGGCTCCGCCTCGATGTCTGAGGACATCATATTCAGGGCCTAAGGGTTTAATTTTGTCTATCATAATCCGAAGGTGTCATTTAGTTCTAAAGGCGTCATTTTCATGCCTACAGACAACATTTACATGACTGAGGATACACCCGGCTGCAATATCATGGCCTAGACCAATAGCCTAAGACGTATTTTTTTCACGATCTTAAGGCAAACATTCAATGGTCAAAACATGGAAATTGCGCATCATGTTTAATGGCCATTTATTTTGATTCTTGTGTATGTTCTAATTATTCTATTTAGGGCTATATTACAAGTTAAAGATGTGCAGGATACGGACAAAGTAGCCTTTGACGGCTGTTGACTTGTTACAAAACAAAGGCTCCGACAAATTCTTGGTATCGCACTATGTTCGCTACTCAGATATCATCAGGATACCATGAAGGATATCTTCGGATTCAAACTCGCACTGTGACTTTCTATGTCTCACTGGCTCGTCTCCTACAATTGCGACATCTACAGGGCTCGTCTGCCTTAAATGCGAATCTAGGCTCATCGCCTTACAATTGTGACAATCTGAGGTTCGTCGCCTTACAAGTGACATCTAGGCTCGTCCGCCTTACAATACGAATCTAGGCTCGTTCCGCCTTTACAAGAGGACATTTAGGCTCGTCCGCCTTAAAAATGGCCATTAGGTTGGTCCACTTATAGGACCATTTAGGCCGTCCACCTTTAAAGGGACTTAGGCTTGTCCGCCTCAAGGACATTATGTTCGTCCGCTTATAAGATATTTGTTCGCGTTATAAAGATATTTAGGGTGGTCCGCCTTACAACGACACTAGGCTCGTCCGCCTAAAAATGACGTTTAGACTCTCCTTTTATAACTAGACTATTTTCGTCTATATTATTATATCTTTACAGTATCAAATCTTTGGTGAGTTTGACGTCATTCTTCAGAGGAGATGGATTCAATCTTCAAGACGTTACAGACTATAAAGGCTTGCAGTACGTCTCAAAACAGATACGCTTATAACCCGTAGAACTCATATTTTATTAGTTATTGGTCATAATTTATCTATTATAAGCTAACATTTATATATGATTTGCAGATATGATCGAGCTGCCCTTGATCACAATTATCAGCTCCTCTACACCACAAGACTCTATCACGTCTTCGTGCTTTTCATACACCGAACCTGACTCAACATGTTGATAACATCATCTATCATGATCTTCTGCTTATCTTGTCCCGCTGCTTCTAGCCTCTCAATCTCTATTTCTCGCTACTCTATTTTTATCCATCAAGCCGGTTATCGTGCAGTTCAATACCTTGTAGCGGCGCCTTTCAATTTTAAGGAGTTTCATTTGCTCACTTGAATCTAAATTACACACGACGCTGCTTCTCGTATAACCGAGTATGTAGCGGCTTAATACCAAAGTATCGGTCGTACCTTTTTTTTATTGCAAACTCTACTTCGCCGGCAATTGATCCACGTCATCGTCGTCGGTCGAACAAAATCGGCTACTAAGGTCAACGTGGTTGCTGACAATTCATTCTCATTCTCAATCAACCAAGGGGCAAGCTGTTGACACCCAATTTTTGACCGACCTGTAACCCATTTTAGGATTATATCGACTAAATAAGTTAATTTTGTAAATTTACTTAAAGTTTTAAAGTTTAGTCGTTTTTTTTTTCTCAACATTATATATTTTAGTATCCGTTACTTATAAAAGTATTGTAAATTATTATATATTTTGTAAAATTACCAATGAATTTCAAATGTTTTAAAATTTAAATGATTTTCAATTATCAAATATTTATGAAATTATTAAGTGCTAGCTATTTATACAATTTTTTCAATTTAACCACAGGAATTAGAGTTTTAATACAATCATAGCCCTCTCTTCATTCCAATTTAGCCAAATGTTATTGTAATTTGAGCCATCCGTGATGCTAAATCTCTAATTCACGCCATCATCTTTTGATCTCATCCGTCGTATTTAATTAATAAATCTGAATCGAATCCTAACCCTTAATAGCTATCTAAAACGACGGGTTGTGAGTAAATCTCCATTCTCTTTCTTCAACACCAAAAGACCTAAAAACCTAAAATTTAATTTTTTTTCATTCATCCCCCTTCCCAAGCCCGCCACCCCCACTTCTTCCTTCCCTTCCGTCGAACCTCCTCCCTTATATCCCTTTTTTCCGACCAGCCGCCCTCTCTCCCTTCCCTCTCCTTCGTTTCCCCCTCATCCCTTCTCTCTTCTCCCTCTCGCCCCTCTTCTCTTCTCCTTCTTCTTTTGCAGGCCGGCGATAGCCATCACGTAGCAGCAGCCAGGCGAGGCAACCACCGGCGACAGCCACCAGGCGAGCAGCAGCGGCCATCAATAGCAGCAAACTCCTACAATGACTCCAAAAGCAGCTCCAGCAATGTCGAGTTTTGGGTTGTGTGATGGACTCAAACGATTGTCTTTGGTATTTCTTCTACTTCATCTTTAATTTTTTCAGTGATCAGGAACCTGACATTATATTTGCTATTATTTTACATGCTTGGAGTCAGAATGATATGTATTTGTTCATCAATTCGTATGTTTGATGTTTGTTGTTCATATAGTGTGATGTTCGTTGTTTATGTTGGTTGAAATGTGTCTATGAGGATTATAAATTTATTTTTTTGTTTCCCCCCTTAATTGATCAGTTTGTAAATCTAGATGCTTAATTATAGTGTAGATTATCGTTAAAGGATCCAATGTTTTTATTCTATAATTTGATTTTTCATGAATGTTACTTATTGTAAGTATTGCGATTTTTTACGATTTTTTGATTGACTTCTTCATAAATGTTACGATATGCTTTAAAAAAAAAAAAAAAAAAAAAACCCCCCCCCCCCCCACCCCAAATGTTAGGTTTTCGGTCATTAGTTAAAATTAACAAATTTTTATTACTGTGGGGTCTTGAGAAAAAAAAAAAATTTACTCACTAAAAAAATAGTGTTTCCATGCGATGTATTATTAGAAATATATACCAATCCCTCTTTTGTATTATATTTGGTTGATTAATTCTTACTTGTTGTCTATGACAAACCTTATTATTTCCTTGTGTTATTTTGTGAGGAATAATATTAGTATTTAAAAATCTGATTTTGGCTCATTGGAAGTACACCCCCCCCAATATTAATTGATTTCTTAATAATCTTTTCCGTTATTTGTCACTTTGTGTAGATTACGAAATATATGAATATCCTTATGGGATTGCTTGGGTAATAAGAATTTAAATTGAGTTCGTATATGGGTAAAATAATTTGTGGCTCTCTTTATTAAGGAAAATATATGCTTTCCTAATTCTTTGCTTAAGTTTAGTAATTTTTTTATAGTCGGATTCTGGGCTCTAAAAGAAATAAGTTTTTAATTGATTTTGGTATTTTAATTTACGCAATTTATTCTACGTGTTTATAATTTGGTTAATGAAATATATTAACATATTTTCTGATTGGATATCTCTAAAATAAGCGAAAATTAGTGCATTATGATTAATGCCTTTGAAATATTGTATTTCCCTTATTGTTCCCCCTCCTTACTATATAAAGAGGACTCCTTTAGTCATTCAGGACAGGCATTCACTCTCAAGTCAAAATTCTATCCTCACCTTCTTTCTCATTGCTCTCTTGCTACTTGTAAACAACACATTAATAGCCGTAAATATTCAAGTGTTCTTCGCTATTTAGTACTTTGTTCGTAGCTAAAAGGGAATCAATTTGTTTTGTTAACGGTTAGATATTTTAACATTTACTTATCTCACATTAACATATTTGTGTAAGCTATTGTCTTTTTTTTATGTAGAATTCGTCATTAAATAACTGCATATAGTCTCACCTGGACTAATAAGCTGATTATCTTGTGTGTATTTGATTACTTTGGAGGTTCAAACTGAAGTTCAAGTTGAAGATTAATGGAGAAAGATTATTGTGTATTTGAATGATATATATATATATTTTATTTTGCCTATTATTTATTCGAATGTTTGTAACAATTGTAACTCTAAAAGAGATATTATAAAATTTATTTAGGGGGGGGGGGGGGGGGTGGGGGGGGGGTCGTCTGAGGGGAGGGGATTTATAGCTTACGTGTTCTTAAATTTTTAGAACCTATGCATATAGGTTTGTCTTTAATCGCCTAGATTTAATATTTTGTAGCGTGTTATAATCTAATCAATTTTCAATTTGCTTGCGCTTTTGTTAAACAAGTCTTAAAATAATAATTAGATTCCATTTCATTTTGAAGGTAAAAATCAAATCCTAATAATATAGTAGGTTGTTAGATGTTAAAATATATTAAATTTCATTTGTCTTATCAGTGAGAAAACTCTGCCTAAGTATGAAATGTTCATCTCATTTACAAAATCATGCATAATATATGTTACTCGGTTTTTTTAAAACACCTAGAATCATGTTTTAGGATTGTAATGTAAATAAACTTTTAACATATCCACAAAATAAAAAGTGGTTTTTGGCATATTTGTGTCCTCTCCCCAAAAATTAGTTAATTTAGTCTTATTTGTATTCCGCATTCAGGATGCATATGTTTTTTTTAATACTAAATTAGAATCATTTAGGCATTAGCAAAGTACCTTAGGCTTTTAAAATCATTTCATATCAAAACCTTGCAACATAATTTTCTTTAAAAGTCATGTATTCAACTTCTTTAAAAAACTTTGGGATGATTAGGACAGTGTTTATAAATTTAATAAGCTTATTCGTACCCTCTCGTGAGTGGGAAAGGCAAAGGAACTAAGAGGGTCTATCTTAGTTCCAATTTTTAAACCCGAGCGTCCCGGAAGTACCACCTACCCATGAATTTCAAAAGAAATTTATGTGCATTTATATGTAATGTTCTACGTGTAAACTAAATCTTTAATCTTTTCAAAGAATAAACTATATGTTTTAAGACCACCTCAACAGCAAATTGTTGCTATGTGGAGTGCGCTCAACAATATCGTGGCATCATCCCTACAAAGAAAACAAAACATTTTGTTTTAAAAAAATAAAAATTATAGTTCAAAACTTGATCAATTTTCAAACTTTACTTTTGCAAATATTAATTGCTAATATCGCCAATTTGTTTTATAAAATAGCCTCGTATGTTAAATAAATAAAAATTAAAACTTGATTGTTATTATGGTGTCACTAAGCCTCGCAGGTTTAAATTAATAAAAATAGCCTTAATTGTTTTTATATTGTTATCACTTAGCAAGCATATTAATGAACTAATAATGAAGTGACATTGATGATACTGGAACCCCAACATAGATTGCATGAGATACGGCCGGGGACCACGCTTGTGGACACTCGAGGGATGCCTACACGGCCGTCACCTCGAGGTAATTTGACCCTTTACCTAATTCTTTTGCTCGTTGACCGTAAGTTAGACTTTAGTTAGTTTAGATAGGTGCCCTAACGCGCCTAACTCGTTATGTGGCGACTCAACTTCGAAATCCCAAAAGAGTGGTTAGGTCGCGCAACAAACCCGTTTCTGCAAAAATGGGCCGACAAATAACTTAGTCAAATATCGAATACAAGGTTAATATGAGGTAAGGTAAAGAGTAGGTATAGCAACACACGTAGCGAACCAAGGAGGTGCGGAGTGTAAAGTTTTCTAGTGTCGGACCAAGGATAGAACACATAACGGTTTGAGTAATTGCAGAAGTGTACTAGGAGAAATTGTGTATAGTAGGAATGATCAAGTAGAAAACCTGTGGGAAACACGTAAACCCTAGTACTTTTACTTAACTGCATTTAAACTCCAACAATTTGAATTGTTAGTTGTTAATTTGATTTAGCTTAATTATTGCCCTCATTAGAAATAACCCCCCCCCCCCCTTTGTATTGGCTTTGTTTTCCAAGAAATAATAACTAAATAGTAGTAATAATAGATTGAAGTTAAGTCTGAACTACTGTCCTGTGGGAACGATCCCAACCTCATTAGTTGGGTTCTTTACTGATCGACCGTTTTACTTATTATGAAACGTAAGTTGAGCGTATCAGGTGAGTAGAGTTTCTGTCCCTAGCGTTCTTTCTCATTCCTATTTCAAAACATTGAATGGTGTCATTTGGCAAGTATTATACTTATGCCAGTATGGAAACTATTCTTTCATTGAGATTTAATATTAGATGGTTGATTGTGAACGTTTATGAGTTTAAGTAGAATGTCTTTATGAAGGTTAAGTAACAAAAAGTTCAAATTTTCCGCTAAAATTAACTAGATGAAGGAATTAACGATAAGTATGTAGGCTTGTGTGCGACCTCTGAGAGGTCAACGACGGCCGGTCTCGTCTGGGGGTTCTAGACTCAGTTCGTGACAATTATGTTGAATTTTTGGATTGTATGTATTGGAGGATGGATTTTCCGTCATTTTGTTTTAATTGTTTATATGAGTTTGTTAGCATATTATCAAATATTTATTGATCTTTCAGTTTTTAGTGTTTAAATATAATTTTCGTAGATCTTTTTGGGATAATATAATTTTTATATTTCAAATGTAGTAGACTCCACATTAGCATTTAGATTGAGTTATTTCACACAAAATATATTTTGAATGTTCGTAGTAGGTAGTCAAATTTATTTTTACAAAGTGGAAGTCTAAAGACTAACGTGTATTTGATTCTTGAAAATGAATGAACTGAATGCGAAATCAAGATAAAACTAGTTGTAGTAAACATACAATGAGCACAATAAAAATAAAACTATTTGACAGATGCAATTAGGATGAAATACATATATAATGAAACATTAAATAACCGTATTCTTTTTAGCTATTGATATTTGAGATGAATACGCAAATCAAATATAAATACAAAACTTTATGGTATACATTAGGTACGAATAACAAAATCAAATCTAAATACAACACTTTATGGTATACTTAGAACGCATATGAAATTAAATCTAAATCACAAACTATTTTCTATACAAAATGATATTTGAATAAGCAAATAAAAACAGATGTTGAGATGGATTGAATAATGCTATATCATGAACACATGAGTATTATTATTCTGAATACTTCGAAAAATTTCTAAAAGGAGGAGACATAAAACTTCAACCTTAAACATGATGAGACAAAAATAACTTCATAAAATTCAGAGATTTTGTTAAAAGATAAATTTATAATTCCTAACATCAAAAATGATTGCCTTATAGTAATAAATGCTTCAATATGATAAACGTTATGGTAAATAAACGTGTTTAGAAACAAAACAAATAAGAATTCAATAGTGAATTTTTGAACAATGTTGATAGGGGTGTTTTTGTAAACACGGTGAAAGAGACGGAGGAGGAAAGTGTGTATTTGATTAAATTGTCCATTAGTATTTGTTTTTGAATTTTGTAACTGGAATAAGACTTTTAAGCAATTATTTCTTTTCAATATTTTTCCGCCTAATTTCTCCTTTCTTTTTAACAATTATTTCTTTTTGACATTTTTACTTAAAATATTGAACGTATTGACAATGAGTCCTATTAAATGTTCAATTATTGCTTTTGAAAATTTTTCCTTATTAGTAGACATCAACGTCCAAAACGTAGTAAAGTAACAAAGACACCAAAATTTTAAGTTTAAGCCAAGAATCTTGCCTATTCGTTTTAAAGTAAATCTTAAACAAATATGAGACAAAAGCGATGGAAATAATTCCAAAAGAATAAGAATAAAGAGACAATTAAAGCCAGCATTGAAAATATCATAAAATTTTCATCGTTAAACTATTTACATTCTAAAAACGTCTCTTTATTCAACTAACTAGATGTAAATACAGTCTTGATTTATAAAAATTAATGAAATGCACCCCTAAATTTTATCAAAATTGAGAAATTTTCGGACAATTTCTCTCCAATTTTTATTAAAAGTCCTCATATTCTTTCAAGAGGTTGACGGTACAACTTTATATTTTATTCATATTGATAATTAGGATACTATATTATGAATTTAATAGTGGTCAAATAAAATTCATTTTAAAATTATTAATAAGCTAGAAGGACAAAAGAGTAATTTGTATGGCTTGTGCTAAGTATCTAAGATTACTCAAAGACTTCACGCAAAAACGAAACACAAAACAAGGGTGAGGAATCAATTGCTAAAATGGCATAGACGAAAGAGACAAAACATAGTCAAGCGAAAAAAGGAAAAAAAAATAAAACAAAAAACTAGCAAAATTATAAAATTACGCTAACCATCAGCAAGATTGTGGACACAATTTAATCCTTCGTTGCCGGCAATAGTTGCTAGTTTTTCATTATTCTATCATTTGGATTCAAGTTATGACGGAGATTAATTAGTGATAAAATAACTTATGATAAATAAGTTATGTTAAAATATTTTTTTATTAAGGATTTGATTTGTTATATTCAAAATATAGGCTGCGATATAAATTTTAAGATAATGATTTATTTACATAAATATCTAATTTAAAATAAAAAGTAAGGTGTAAAAAAAAGTTTTAAAGTGTAGTAAAACGATGAGCAAATATAATCAACTAAAACAAAGAAGGAAGACAAATGTGAATGAGAAAGTATATAAAGTAGTAGAGTGTCTCAAAGTGAGTACGGAGCATAAAAGGGTACAAAATATAACAAAAAATTCCAAAACGTATATAAAATTTAAGATTAACCAAAAAGGCAAAATCGCTGCATCACAGCGATTTACTTCCCCCGAAAAAAGCAAAATCGCTGCCGGTGGCAGCGATTTTGCAAAATGTAATTTTTTAAAAAAAAGAAATCGCTACTAGGCAGCAATTTAATTATTTTAAAAAGTCGCTGCCTAGCAGCGATTAAATTTTATATTTTTTATTAAGAAAAGTCGCTGCCTAGGCAGCGATATTTAAAAAAAGAACTTTTTTTATAAAATGTGGAAGTCGCTGCCCAGGCAGCGACTTTATAAAATTTTTATAATATTTTTGAAAAAAATAATTATAACTTTTTGTTATAGCGTATCAATTGCTGCTTTAAAAATTTTTTTTTAAAAAAAATTCCACATTGTTTCCCATTATTTTAAGAAAAAAAAGTAAAATTTTTAAAAAAAAGTTATACAAGGAGCTGGCCTGGGGCAGCGCAGACGACTTGCACATTTCATTTTTTTTTTTTATAAAAAGTCGCGGCCCAGGCAGACGACTTCCACAGTTAAAAAAAAAATTTCTTTTTTTTAAAAAATCGACTGCCGAGGTAGCGATTCATTTTTAAAAAAAAATTCACATGGACAAAATCGCTGCCTCGGGCAGCGATTTTGCTTTTTCGGGAAAGTAAATCGATGTTGAGCAGCGATTTTACCGTTTTGGTTAATATAAAATTTTATAGACCGTTTTGGGAATTTTGATTAATATTTGTCCCTTAGGCTCCGTACTCGTATTACGTACCCTCTTCCATTATGTGTTTCATAAGGGTGAAAAGACTACCTTTTATAGGATTTAGAAAACACCTTTTACATCCTTAACCAAATACGTAGCACAACATAAGTCTACATTTAATATGATTGGAAAGAAAATCCACAATTGAAATGGTTTATAACGTCCCCCCTTAGGTTATAGATAATGTGGTCAGTAAAACCTTACTAGAAAATTCCAGTGAAATAAGCCTAGTGAAGGAAAAAAAGTACGCCCACATTGTAATACGCCCTTGAGTGTTGCTATAAAAACCTACAAGAAAACCCAATCGGACCAAACCTTGGCTAAGGAAATAATAGTACAACACATATTACTCCCCATGATGAAAAACTATTTGGGATATCCTTGGAGACGAACGCATTCCAGTCTTATATCTTAACTCTCAAAGTTGATGTGCGGCCAATGCGCTTAGATGAATAAATCTGCAGGAATTACACTCGAACGAATCATTGACTTATCTCACCCATTTTGTTGAAGATGCATTGTAAAAAAGAACTTAGGGTGGAAATATTCTTTATTCGATCTCTTTGATATATTTTCTTAATTGGGTATTCAAGCATCACGTATCTTCATACAATATTGCTGGAGACTTTGTTTGCACAGAAAGACCGCATTAATTGCCCCCCCCCCCCCCCCCCCCCACATGTGTTGAGTCATTGATCTCAGCATACACAATCTCGACTGGCTTCATTAATGACTATATCTCTAGATGATTTTTGAAAGAAGAAGCAAACTATTGTTTGCTTCATCGAATGCCATGATAACATGCAAGACATTTTCAAAGGTTGTACTATAAATAGAGGTTACTTCGGCTAATTTTTCAGTGTGATTTCTCCCCAACCTAATTATGAAGTAGCTAAGACATAATGTATGAAACAATCAAAACATTAACTAAGCATAATTATGCACATTACAAGATGAATATTGAAAATTTCAAATCTTGATTTAAAATTTAGAGTCAAGAGAATCAAAGCTGTTGAATCTCCCCAAATTCAAGAAAAACTCAAAGTACTAGTTTCCTGGGTTTTTTCCTTGTCAGACTCAATTTGAATTGGATATAAAGAAAATCTAGGAGGAGTATTTACGACATTACAAAAAATATGTCTACAAATATGTTTTTCAACATATAGTCATGTTAAAGCCTGTTGGTTTTTCTTCAAAAAACTATAAAACACATCAAATCTACTAAAGCACGCTATACATCAATTCCTATGTTTTAAGCACAAAAGCGTTTTGTAAATCCAAGACACATCATAATGTGCTATGATTAGCTTAATTTTTAATTACAGTAATTGTATAATTACAAATATGAGTAACTAAACACCTAATGTATTATGAAAACCATGGACGAATTAATGAAGCAAATCTGGCGCAGATATTTAGTAATCTTGAAAAGATGGCATGCATGTTAGTGTTGGTGCCTGTGCTTATGGGTGTGTTTTAACATGATCCCAACATTAAAAAGAACGCACCTTGGTAAGCGGGTAACCTGCTCCACTTGTGGGCCGCACCCCCCCTCCCCGCTTCCGATCGATTATAGGATTTTCTAGAGCCTGGAATTCCCTGCCTCAAGAACGAGTCTACGTCGATACGATAACCAGGCCGCCAAGACGCGTGGACGAGGAAACTAATCGGCATTGCAGGGTGCCACGCACGAACACGGCACTTTGATGAAGGGACTTATGTGGTAAATGAAGAGGCGACAGGCAATCGTGGCGGAGAAGTGAATGTATAAAAATTAGGGAATTGCTGGAGTTAAATAGTCGAATGGAAGCAAGGGGAAGGGGTAGTTATTGGAGAGGGGTTGTAGCAGGGTGGAGGGTTCCAAGTAAGAAACGGAGCAACGATGGGTAGATGAGAAGGTGGTTATTAGTATTAGCTGGTGGGGGGAGGGAAGGGAGGAAGTGGAGGAGCGGGTGGGGCTGGATTCTGGTGGGGAGAAGTAGGGTAAAGGGTTGAATAGAGGTGTCTGCATGTGGTATTAAATCCCATCTTCAACAGGGCGAAGACACCGCACCATTCTACTCGGCTTGCACCGCAAGAACACGCCTCTCAGGCCAAGTGATCGTGCCCACACACAGGGTGGTATGCGCGTAGTGACTAATATATGGGGCGTCATACGATTGAGGGGCAAAGTGGAGCGATGGTCAGCAGAGGTAAAGAGAGGAACAGAAAGTAGGGGGGTAGGAGGGGGTGGGAAGGGTAGAAAGGGGGCAGATTTTGACGGGAGTGTGGGAATGAGTGGTACAGACTTAGTTTACTGGTTGTACCAACAAGGGCAACCAACAAAAAACTGGAAAAATAGAATTAAAATAACGTAGGTTTTGAGGCGGTCTACAACCTTCATCCTAATAGCAAGGAAGCTCTAAGTAATTAGGGACCTAAAGTAAAACATTTTAATTTGCGGCATAAGATAAATAGATTTTATATACGCATGTATTAAAAAAATTTACACTATTAAGATGAAAAATTATTAGTACGTAATATTATTTTTTAGTTACTAGTTTTAAATAAGATTTATCACTCAAATGGAAACATCTTTAGTGAGACAATTATTATATTTATTGTAACATATGAGACAAGTATAGTTGATAAAATCTAATAAAGAATTAGAACATAGAATGGACTCAAAACGTTGGTGACCTTGGTATAACCTCATTTTAATATGCTTTAGAGTAATGCTTGAAACAAAAATTAAAAAGAAATAAAAAAAGAATTTGTAATTTTCACTTTTGTAACATTGTCAACTGTAATTCTCATTGTAAACAAAGTATTCTACAAAAAATAGTCAAAATAATTTATTTTAAAAAGAACTTATGACTTTTATCAGTTAAATAATTTAATATGTGCTAAATAGTTAACATATACTTTAGTCTGATAAAAAATGGGTCCCAAATTTCGCAGAGCCTATATTTTTTTTGTATGTTTGGAGCTGCCCATTTCTAATAGTTTACCTTGCGTTAGAAAATAGTATAATTTGTGATCAGACAAAGAAAGGATCTTGGGGCCACACTTCAAGTTTTTGAATAAAAAACTCTTTGAAAAGAAAAAAACACTTGAACCCTTAAAGACTTGTCCAAAAATAAAATGAAAACAATGGTGTAATTTGCCTCTCCTTGGAGTATGAGATAGAAGCGTGATGTGCGTATGTTTGGGATTTCTTCAATGATTAGATTATTAATACCACCCTAGCTCAAGGAGTGCATGTTCTAAATGATTGCTTTATATAATCACCATTGTACCAACAAAAAAAAATAGTATGAAAATCTCTTCGGGGATCGTTTAGTTCAACAAAATGTATCAAAATGTGCATGGTCTTATTACATGGTAAGTCATGTACTTAAGTATAATGATTTGAACTCTTGCTTTGGAGTAGGAAATGTAAGTACAAAGGAAAAAGATTTATTTCCAAGTGGAATGAAAGGAGGGACATAGTTCCCTGGGTGGGGGTTTTAGGAGACGGCGATGCGGAATCCGGGTGATGCGATCCTGGCACTATTAAGGGAGGTAAGGAACCAAAATAATAGGGCCTAAGTGAAAGTGGTCCTAATTGGTAGTTGAACGCCCGACAGGCACTGCATGTTACACTTCGGGTCTCTTTGCCGAGGAAGGGGTTGTGGGAACGCGTTGGGGGTGTGCGTAGTGCGGGCGCTTTACCTTTATCCCGCGCCCTCCCCACGCCACTCTCCGTCCTGACCGTGTCGCACTAACACACCCCAGACCCCCCTGTGGTGGAACCCCCCTTTTTTGTTGTTTTTTGTGGGAGTTGTTTTTATTTTATTTTTCCTTCAGTGTTTGTGTTTTTCGCGTCCTTCTCTGCCCAGTTCTTTCCCCCCCCCCCCCCCCCTTTCTTTTATGCAGGAAGACGATCAGAACAAGAAAAGAAGAAACATTGCCCCATCATCTCAATAAAAAAAAGCGTGCACATAAGGGGCAAAGTAGAAAGTCTCAATTTGAGATCGAAAGCTAGTAACAATCGGCATGTCGTAGTGAGAAATATTCAATGAAATGGACTTCTTTTCTAAGATAAAAAAATATTTTAAACTGTAACCCGACATTCCTGACAAGTGCCAACGAAAATATCAGGCCCCCGGCAAGGAATAAAGTACGGAACATACATAGATTGTACAAAACATTCCTAAGTATGAGACAATAAGAAGGGTATAGTTTTAATTTATTTACTTTCTAATAATTATCGTTTCGTTTTGTTTCATAACTTAATGAATTCCTCCGCCTACCTCTTTCTTATATCCAAACGTAAAAACCTTTTTTTTTACAGTTTGTCAATATTATATACAAATTAATTTTTATATCATCTCTCTATCCTCCATTCTCACTCGTTTCCCTATTATCACTTCTCCCCCCTTCCCTCCCCTCTCTTCTGTTTTTGAATTTTGAATTTTTGGTCACTAAACATTTCACGTTCTCCTTCTCATATATGTCTTTTTGAATTTTCCTTGTAGTCAAGTAACCGTCAAGATTAGCCGAATCAATTTTTTTTTATTTTTCCTTCTTCAACAATTGTAAATGTATTGTGCTTCTTAGTTTTTTTTCATATTTTTTTTTAAAAAAATTCGTTATAACTATAGATTATAAATCTTTAAAATCAGAATGGATGAATCATCTCATCTATGAGGTTTACCAGAGATACTGTCATGCATGTCAATATCTGTGACTAATATTACCTCCCTCGTGGCTTATCAATTGGTTTTACGAACTGATTAATTGAGGTTTTTAATTGTCTTGGCTTGACAAAATTACAAGTGTCAAATGAACAATTCTATATTGAAGAATTGGAGATCGAAAGAAAAAATGCATGCGTTCAGAAAGTTTACTCAACTATGAGACGACTGCCTAAGCTAGCGCCATTAGAATTATTGGAATGGGAGGAACTAAAGGATATCCATACAAGTGAGGGCACTTAGGTGAGTGAATCTTGTGAAAATTGACAGATCTAATTATCAACGCTGTGCATATATCAAGAACGGCTTCAAATTCAAATACAATTTAATAGAATATCTATTACTTATGTGAAAGATACATAAATTGGTCTGTTAAAGTAATTTGTGTTGTAGAATATAGTACATCAGTCGTTGTATATGAGTAATATGTGCATTTTGAATCACAAGCATGTGTGTGTAGTTGAGGTGTATATTTCCATTATTATAATAAACGAAGACATAAAAAATACTTTAATAGATGATGTATGCGTGTGTTGTGATGGCGCAAAGGAATGTGACATAGTCCCCTCCGTCCCCATTTTAGTGACATATTTCCTTTTGTCATTCTAAAAATCTAATGTCACATTTTCTTATATAGTAAGTTAAGTGAAGGTACAATTCATTTTTTGTATTATATCTCTATGTGTGGTTCCTACGTAAGTCAATGTATATGGGGTATATACATTTATAGGAGACGTGAGAAAGAGTATCTGTTCTCTTGTTTTGTGAAGGTCATTTCGTACACCACATGTTCAATCGTCTTCTTTATTTCCTTACTCTGTGCTTCCGGTTTTGTCAATATTGCCACATAAACTATTATGGGACGTATATACGTAATTGGTTTAATTATGAAATTTGTATATCTGTTAGTTTTTATACTAAATGTGATTTAAGTTGAGTATATATCTAATTTGTATAGCTAAGTTATTATAATATATAGGAATTGGTGTACACAAGACATTGGTGTGATATAGATATATCATATATATTAGTATATATATGACAATTGTATTTTTCCTGTTATCTTTATGCCTAAATAACGGTGATTATACTTTGTAAATATCATATATACCTTGACATAAAATGTTTATAAACAAGTTTAATTAGTAATAACAAATTCATACACTCACTTTTGTATGCTCATAAACAAATACCATTTGTAGTCTAAAAAAATTTAAATAATTACTGAATTTTCACAAATTGATATAATTGTGCTCGTACAAACTTTTGTTTTATATTACACTTATATCATGTTCACAACACTACATTGTGCATAATTTGTATATAATCTTGAGAAACAGAAAACGTACTTATATCGAACTATATTATGAAATGACTCAATTTCTCTGTAATTAGTGCTCGATTTCTCATATTCACATGTGTCTGTTTTCTACTCCTAATTAATATACATTTCAACATAATCTTACTGCAATATATAAATATGTGATTAACATATAGAACAAACATATAGAACTAATACATATACACAAACATTATTCTCAACCTGTTTCATAAGCAATTATCATACATATAATTACTTGCGTGATATATACAAAGTCACACTAACACCACCAAAAAAAACGATGACCATAAATCCTAGTTTGGAATATACACCAAATTATATAATAATTTTTATCCAATCTACAACCCATAACCCATATAAAATTTTCGTTTTGTAATTTATTAATTTTCGTTATTGCTATCTAAACAATTGTATAATATATTGCAATTTAAAATATGAAGTTTTCTTTAACGTGTAAACTTATCGTCTTTGAATATGTCAAAAAATGATTAAATTGATGCTTCAGTGATGTGCAAGGAAACAAGTTGTATCGTCTTTCATCTAGGATTATTTTTTGAAAAAGTGAATTTGTTATTTTGATGAACATTTACCTTATCATTATAGTATTATCTAAATTTATTCTTATCTATTTACGAGGCTAACCTGTTATTAAGTTCAGGTAAAAAAAAATATTTTGTATAACTTATAAAAAAAGACTCTGTTGTTAATACCAAATTTAAGCTGCTAACTAATGATGCTCTTCGTATCGTCATATAGTGTAGATTATAGCCGTGTATATCCCATTTAATGTTATTCATAAATAAGTTTGTCCATATAAAAAGTTTTCCTTTTAAATAACATTTGTTGCTCTCCTGTTTCCAATTTACTGTGACATTGATAGAATTTCGAAAGTCGTACAATGTCACTTTTTTAAAATGCTTAATGTTTATTTGTTAATCTGTTTGTTATTGATATATACTGGAAGGTATGTCTACTCTAATAGACAACTACAGCCGATGGCACTTATATAAGTTGCATGGTAGAGTCCAATCATCTCATTATCATTATTAACACAAATCTGAATCTTCTAATATTATCTTTTAAATTGATATGATACTAATCGTAGACTATTTACCAACTAAACACTTTACCGTGCCATTAGATTTTGTGTCAGTCGCGACTAGTGACAATGTTAGATAGAACAGACTTAAGTCTCTAGAGTTATAAAATACTATAATACTATAATCAATTTTAAAGCAATATAAATTACACTATTTTATGTCAGAAATAAGACGTGCAGCACAAATAGGAATATTCAAACATATCACAAACATCACTTATAAAAAATCAAAATTAGAATTATAATTGTAACTAAAATATGATGATTTAGTAAAAGTAACTACTTTCAACTAAACACTCCTATTTTCTACCGGAATAATGCAGGTTACACAATAAAAAAAACATTGACATGTACTAACTTCAATATATATGTAACCAAGATAAACAACAAACTTTCAAAGATTAGATCCAAATTATATTATATATCTTTTAAATCATTTTTATTGTTAATTATCCATAATTTATAATACCATAAAATTAAAATAGAAGAAGCACTGCTACGTAGTAGTACGAATCCACAACCAAGTAGTCAGCGCAAGGAAAATAAATAAAAGAAGCTAGGCGACGACCATTACCATTATTGATTTGTTGCGTTGAAAATCAATAATGCTCCCAAAAGACTAATTTCATATGCGTATTCTCAAATTATATTGCGCTGACATGACTAATATTATTCAAGGTGCATATATTATTTCTCAGATATTTCCTGCGGTCAGACAAATAAGCAAAAAACTACCGTATAACACTACACCTTATTGAACATCATTTCATCTATGCCAACTCTTAATTTAGCATACTAACTTAAATGGGTATAAGGTTGCATAATTACGACTAATGAGTATAGTTTGATTTGTTAGAACAACTTTAATTTGTATAAAACGCTTTACGCGTTTTCTTAACCCGTTTCTACTCGCGGTCAACTAATTTGTTTTACATGAATAATAACCAGGTCAAGCATCAATAAGTGGAGTCCACTCAAAATTAGAAATACTATAATATAACCGGAAAATTGTCCATCATACTCAAATTCTTTGTCCACAAAGGAAAGTAATCCCTAGAAGAGTTACAGACAGATCACGAACTTTCTGTCACACTGGGCACGGCCTCCACGAAGCATCCACTAGTGTGTGAGACTTGCATTTTTTAAGTTTGCATAAATTCAAAGACATAGTAAGGTTGATACATTAAGAAAACTTCATATTCTCAAGCGAATTAGCCTTGATAGAAATTACACTAGACGCAACAATTGTTTAGAATAAGGTACTGGACACAAAGTCTACTAGTAAATTACAGTAAACGAATTTTCAGCTGGTATGCGTTGTAGATTGGCACAAGAATAATTAACAACTGTCAATAGTCATTCACAATGTTCCTCTGAGGCATATTTCAAACTTGTGGATTTAATGTGTCATCGTTTGTGTGTTGTGTCAAGACTTGTGTACATAGCAAACACCACATAGCGTAGTCACCATATGTATGATAAGCATCTTCTCACTGCTTGATAAAATGGGGTTCTTTTGAACTGTTATTCTATATTAGTTACATATAGTATGTTCAGTCTATCTTTCACTTATATATGTTAGCATGTATGTTATGTTGTAAATGCGTATTATAAGTGAGTGTAGGATGACGTTACTAAGATAGTACGTGACTCTAATGGTACAACATGAATAGATTTATTTGAGTGGATTTCATGTCAAAGGGCAGTATTTCATATAAATAATAGTTGTAAATAAGAGAACGTTATCTCTGTTTTCTATATTTATTATTACATAATATTACGCAACAAGGTAATGTGGTGAAATGTATATAAGTGTAAAAAAAAAAGTATACGAAAGTCGTATGAGCAATTGCAGATAAATTTGAAGTGAGAGTATTATTTAAAGTATTGTTTAGCTACAATGTTGTTTATAAGATAAAACGAAGTGAGTGTATGTAATTTTGTTATTACTAATTAAAACTTTTGTATAAAATTTTTTGCAATTGTATATATATATTACAATTATAATGCTACTACTACCGTTATCTTAGGTATAAAGATCAACACCATACAATTTCATCATATATACTATATTATGTATCATACTACATACAACAACCGACACCGACACTCTGGCACACAACACATCACCCACAACACAACACACACACACACCACACACACACAGATATATAATATATACTAAGGCGTGATGGCCCTTGTAAGCACGGGCCCCACAAAAATTCTTGCGAGTTAAATTGTGCCTACGTATTTAGGGACTATGGAACGACTCTATAGGCTAACTTTTTCAAGTTGATTGCGCAAAACAAACTTTATATACAATGATGGACAATCATTTGTTTGTTATGTTTTACATCCATACTATTCACAACTACGACATTTTAGTTTCCTTTCAAGTGTTAGTACTCTAGAAAATGTACCCTTGTCAGAAGAGAAAAAATGATTTTAGATTTACAGGTGAATATTTATTTATGAACTTAGTGTCATGCATTTATTCTCCACTTTTAATGAAGCTGTAGTACTACCCTAAACAATTCAGTGGGATTTCAGCAGGGGCACACACCAAGAAAAGAAGCAACTCAAAATGTGTATCAAGTTTGTTTTTGGAAAAAAGTCTATCTTATTCACAGTCGACCACCAATAGGACCCTTAAGTAAAGTAGTTGTAAGTTAGCTTAAGCAGAAGTTCAAGACGTCACGGATAATAAATTGTAGCATTGTGAAATTCACCCATACTTTATAGCTTGTCCGATTGTGGCAATGATGGTTGATCTTACAAACAACCTTCTGTAAGAGCCAAGTACACAACACATAATATGGAATAACAACCATGCTTACACTTACAAGATTGAAATATATATATACTTTTGGTTTAAACTCAACATCTTCCACTTCTCTCCAAATGTAGGGCGCTTCAACCTTATTTTTCTATTTTACTCTTTCAAATGTAGAGTTTTTATATTTTCAGATAGCCAATTCCAATTTCTCTCTCCTCAATATTATATTATTATTCTATTTTCATTCTTATTTTCCTTATTTCTAATATAAATATTTCTGCTTGTTCGATAATCACTCTATATCTTTATGTAATACAATTTTTTGTCAAATTCTCATCCTGGAACTCCATGACAGAGAACGATTCCATTACAAGACGGGAAGTGTCCAGTGGGTGCCTTTTGTACATTTTTTTCCCTTGCATGCCTTTTACTTGCTCCTCTACAAACATATCAAAGTTATTTTCACATTTGCATGCTTACACAAACTTACAAGCATCACTAAACACCAAGCCTTGACCTCTCAACTTCCAACTTTATGTCGCTTTTCACTTTACACACCCCAACCAAACCCCCCACCCAAACCCTGATATGAATTTTCAATATAATATTTTAAAGGTTACAACTTATATCGCTCAAACCAAACCAGTACTACCAGACAAAATACAAAATAAGAAAATATCACAACTATCTCCTTAGATACCTGACTTGCTAATCTTCTAATTGCCACATTTCTTCATATCAACAACATCATAAATATTCCCTTTTCAATCACAACAAACTTCTAGGTTGGTTAGACTTATAGCCTTATCCTAGAGAACCATCATCGTACAATGCAATTACCAGTTAACTTAATAACAGTAGTCTCTTGCGAATTACCAGAAGATTGATATACTCGAATCGTCAACAATCCCACATCATAAATCAACTCTTTCTCACCTATTCACTAAAAAAAAATCAAATTTTTATCACATTTACCCCGCAAAAAACTGAACAAAATTAAAGACAACTAGAGAGTTTGTTTCATTTGTTCTCTTCTTCTTTTTTTAAATAAAGTTAATCCTCTGCTCTTTTCAAAAAGTTCTTTCCTTGAATGGTTTTTATGGATGGATTCCTTGAACATTTCATCTGGAAAGAAAAGAAAAGTTTGCAAATTCTGTGGTGACATAGCTAGCATAGAATTATGCAGATAATTATATTAGATAAGGAGTCAAGCGATAACATCATTCCTTATCATAATATTTCATTTCAACATGTTATTTTAAGGCTACCAAAGAAAACAAATGAACAATTAAGAATGTACCATGTAGAGTCCAACTATACTTCCATGAAAGGTCTCATTCATCTTGATTAAGGAGGTTTTCTTACTCCTTAATTGAGGATTTTCTTACTGACCAATCACCGTTATATCCCTATTTTAACTTAAAATTCACTAATAAGTCGGCAATAATGTTGGAGTCTTAAACAAAGCCTTTATGTGAATCAAATTGATATTGACAATCCCACTAACATGACTTTTTAGTGCCTCGTTTCAAGAGAGATACTTTTACTCCTATTTTTTTCTAATTTTCCCAAACACATTCCTTCCTGAGCATGAGCCAGTTGACATACTCATTTAAATCAAAGAGAAAGGACTTCTAACACGTAACGCCTATTAGGGAAAAATTACATAAATTCCATGAAGTATAACCTATGTCATCATTTACCTATAAGGAAGAACTACTTGTGGACTGAAAGGTGAATGTGATGTATTTTTTTCAGCCGCAAGCCTTTGAGCTTTTGAAGCTCCTTCAATAACGACTTGAATTTTTTTAAGCATTTTAGAATTTGTAATTTTCTGGCTAGCCTGAGAGCAAAGACAAATTTATGATTATAAAGCAAAGAGACAAGTAATAATGAGCAAGAATATTATAATGCTGAGAAATGGCCTAAAAATATAAGCAAATTTGTGATGAGGAAATAATCATGTTTTGAACATACCTATAAAAGTAAATTGTATAACTACTAACAAATAGAGAAATAGAGGAGAAACCTTTGAACTTACACTGACTTCAATTGGATGTCTGTTTAGCTGGCTTGCTTACTTTTGTTAGGAAGTAAGTTTTCATACTCGCTCTGATTGGTATTCTCGTCTGTGCCCTGCCTTTGACAAAATCAGCACAGTATCAAACATTGTTTTATTTTTTATTAATTACCAGTCAACAGAATTACCACCTAAAGGTAGTTTCCATCTTTCATCTCATCAACACACTTATTGGTTGCTACAACATAAGTTAAGCTTGTATCCAGGAAAATCCCTCTCTCCTTCTTTTTTTTCAAAATTGAAAAAGAAAAAACTACCTTAGTATGCTAGCTTTGTTGCTAAGCAAGCCGGGCACTACGCTAAGAACAAGAACCGACACATTTCCACTGGAATCGACCCCCTGGCCCCAAGAAATTCTACATCCACAAATTCGAACAATAATCAGTGCACTGAAAAGCAACTAATGTTTGTTGAAATTTTTAATAAGCAATACAGCCGTGTATATATATATGTTAATTGAAGATCATTCGAATACATAAATAAAATAAACTTAAAAATATTAGTACGCACTGCTTCTATGTGAATGCACTCTGTTAAGGTATAAAAGGACATAAGAAAATTTTATATATTGTTAGTTTGCTTACACTCTAGTTGACATCTGTCACAACATACCCACGAAAGTCTCTGCATGTGAACATGAACAAAGTTGCATGTCGCTTGTAGTGTTTGTTCCATTAAGAAACTCATACTATGTGTAACGACCTGTTTAGTCGTTTTGAGCATGAGAGCAGCAGATTTATTTCTAAAACTAGCTGAGACGACGGAGACCCACACGGCCCGTATGGGCACGACTGACCGTCTAGGGGGTCTCGTTCCAAAAACTTAGAAGTTCGAAATTGGATCTGGATCGACTTCTCTTAACGTCACGACGGAATGGCAGGACGGAACGTCGTGGCCACGACGGACCGTTACAGACCATTCGCTAGAATCAAGTCTCTGTTCGTGGTGAACGGACATCAGGACGGACCGTCCGGCAGGCACGACGGCCCGTCACAAGGCGGCTTAATCCCACCAGGCGTGTCGGATTTTCTGTTTAATTTATTTAAGGGGCGTTTTGGACTATTTTCTGCTTTAATTAGAAATTAGAGGATTAATGTTAATACGTCTAAATTACATGGGGGTTAAAAGAGGTAACCTTAAGTTATTAGTGGTTTATTATGCATCTTTTATACTTAATTATCTGTGATTAGGGTAAAGAAAGAGGGTTTAATAAGAAAAAGAAAAAGACAGAAAGAGAGGGCGAAAGTGAGAGAGAGAGAAACGAGAGGATAGCAGGATTTTGAGAAGATCTTGTTGATCGCATTCCCCCCCTTCGGTGGAGTAGGTTATTGTTTTTTATGCTATTCGTAGTAAACTCTTAATAGCGAATGATTGTGGTTGGGTAGTAATTATAAAGTCTTCTATATGCTAATTGGTTGCATGCTGATGGTGTTTTTATATAATGATGTTGATGACAATAAGCATGAATAAGCTATTGAAGCTCAATCTTGATAAAAAACTAACTCTTGTTAATGATGATGCCTTGGTATAAAATAAGGCTTGATGACAATTAATGAGATTGATGATGCCTTGGTAATATAGAAAGGCTTGATGAATTGATAAGAAGAGATTATAGGGGATCGGGTTTCACTTATTATACCCGAGCACGCAGAATTAGGGGATCGGGTTCACGAACCTGACACGTAGATTTTAGGGGATCGGGTGTCACTAACCGACCCGTCTATTTAGGGTATCGGGTGTCACGACCGACAACGTAGATTTAGGGGATCGGGTGTCAACGAACCGCACTGAATTAGGGGATCGGAGTGTCACGTTCCTACCATAAGTAGTAGGGGATCGGAGTGTCACGTACCAGACCCATAGTATTAGGGGAGCGGAAGTTCCACGTCGACACAAGAGGAATAAGATAATGCAATCTGGAAAGATGTTAATATACGCAATCTAATAACCTCATTCCCAAATGAGTATGGTTTGAGGCTTGAGTCCTCATGAGTGAACTTGGCGGTACTTATAATGATGTTTCTACTTGTTGGTCTATCACCTGTTTTAAATATTCAGTTTGATTTTATGAGCTTATCTGATATTATTGTTTTTCTTTTGAGTTGGTCGTATACCATACTCAGTACTTTGTGTTTGTACTGACCCTGCTACTTTTATGTTTTCTGCTTTGTTATTTGTGGAGTGCAGTCAAAAGTGCCGTCGTCTTCAACTCAACCCGCAATTCTAATTCTAGCAGTCTTCGCACACCCGTTGATGAACCTCTAATAACAGTTAACATTGTTGTTTTTCAATTCTCCTCTTGGTCTCACATCAGGGTGAGCTATGCTTCTACAAGCTTGGTGACTGGTATCTCTGCTGCACCTTTAGTCCATACACATGCTCTTGAGTTCCTTGCATAATGGACTTGACTTACATGCTCTTATGATTTATCCAGCGTTTCTAGAATTACTCTTAGTTAGGACATGTCTCAGTATGTCAGTGAGTCGAGCTAGTGACTGCATTACGCTAGATCATAATGGGGAATTAATAGATTGTGGTACAAGTTTGAGAAGGTAATTTGAATTTGGTGGTGTGTGAAAGCGAACGCAGGAGTGTAATGTGCTCCCTGCCAGTTGCGTTTCCAATGTCTGGTGTCAGAAGAGACTGAACAGGATCAGGATTTAGATTTGGGGGTTGCGCGATCACATAGGAAGGGTAAGTGTGGTGGGCAGTCGCGGACCGTTTTTGGGTCGTGACACGATGTACAAATCATTTGCATCTCCACCAATCGCCTGGTGCAAGGCCAGATTTTTGCATACAGAGCTACCTACATAGTAGTAAGACTTCATACTTCACTTTCATGACGTGATAAACTGTATTGACATCGCTAACTGCTCATCAGGTCATCTCTGCTGGATCCTAGGAGATTAAAAATAAGTTTAAATTTTCTTTCTCGTTTCGTCTTCTATACAAATTTGCAAACCGATACACCTACACAACACTGTAGAATGGATCTCTTGATAATTCGCGCGCAACTAAATCAAAGCCGTGTGCGACACGTCGTTTTTTTCAGATAAACCTGTAGATCTAGAATTTATTGACCCACGGTCAATACAATTAGGAACCACTCCTACATATCACTCCCGGCAATTGAACAAATTCTTATGATTTAGTTTCAAGATATTTAAAAAATAATCATCTACTATGCGAAAATAAGTCAATCGATCCTAAAAAGAAAAATATAGGCAAAGGCCTTTATAGAGATGAGATATGAGGACGAACATATGGAATATGTGCTTAAGCGACCGATCAATAGAATGCAAGATGAGGGAAATGGTTAGTGATGCTGATGCTTTAGGACACATAAAGTTCATTCTCTCACTTTCAATCTTATGATTAAACATGCCACATAAAGAGGTCAGTGCGCTTGCAGTAAGGGTGAAAATATTATTGGGGCTGTGCTCGCCTGACGAACGCCTTTTTTATTTTTTAGTTTGATCTTTGTTTCCTATTGTCGCACTAAGAACACTTCCTTTTGGGTGCCATCATTTATATAACTCTGCCCACCCCACTAACTTTTTTCGTGGAGTTTATATATTATCAAAAATTTGATAATTTGTATAGCTAGATTTTCTATGAAATCGCTACAACTTTAAGTTACACTACAAAAGGTCGATGAACTGACCACGGCTCAAGAACAATATTAGAATCACAACCATTAAACTTGGTAAAGCAAGAAAATATCACAGATCAGTCTAGACAATTACATAATTTTTATCCCCCTACATCTTCTATCTGCAAAACAAATGAATCTTTTTCAAGTTAGATGCTTAATCTTGGGCTAATCAAAGCAATTACGGAAATAAGACCTACACATACCCAAAAAAATCAACTTCATACTTCACACAGTTACCATAGTTACATGGTGCCTAGTAGGAAAAAAAGAAGACCCATGTCGGTCGCACCAGCGAGAATTCAGTTTCGACTTCGAAAACATAAAATTTTATTACTATATTATCAATCGACTTACTCCACGATAGCAAAATATTTAGGGCATCTATAGGAGAGAGCTAAGCTTTAGAAAACTTAAACATAAAACAACAAGTTCGTTCACCCTGTAAAAGAGTGCATCCCAGTTTTACACAAAATCATAGAGTAATCTAATCAGATACAACATAATCGCAAAAGTCGAAAGGCTATCCTATTGAAGGCCACAATGATTGAAACTATTAGGGGGGGAAGGGGGGGGGGGGGGGGGGGGGGGGGAAAAGTACAATAAAACAATTAATATCACAACAAACCCAAATGAAAAAAAAAAGAATGAAAATTTAACACACCCATATCACAATTTGGGTCAACTAAATATAAAATTGGGGATATTTCTAAGCAATTTTCAATTTTTAGTCACACAGAAGATCAAAAAAATCAAGAACATAGAGCCTATCTAGAATTACATGCCTTGAGAATGGAGAGACACTTTGTGAGGCAGCTAAAGTCAAATTCTTAAAGTTGAAGCAGACAGCATTTGTTTTATTGAAGTAACATGAACATGATACGTAGCTATCATTTGATTACTAAAAGACAAAAACAAACAACCCTACATGTGATGAAACAATGCATGTTTGAACAATCCTTTTCTAATATAATACTAGATAGCATGGCCGTACGCAAGCACTGCCGCAACATTAAAGGATCCATTATTTCAGAAAAATTAGTGCAGTAATATAAAGATATAGTTCACATTAGTGAATTATAAGTGGTATAATATCATTGCAATACAAAGCGATCTATTACATATATGTCAGAAAGCAAAAGCTCCTCTTGATATTCATTACACAATCATCAAGAGAACTGAAAAAAATACATCAAATATCTTTCTTGCAAGTTTGTTCATGTACAATTGGGGAAGAAAAGATTGATGCTTACTAAACGATAGGACAATTTGTCTAAAGCTGTCACATTTACTGGACTCGGCGATTTGATCACTACTAATTAATTAACGGGGGGTAA